>JAKTYG010000144.1:0-29887 GCA_030564725.1 Chernovozyma sophiae-reginae
GCGAGCCAGGCCCCACGCAGTGGCTCCCCGCGAGCAGCGGCCAGCGGAGCGTCCTGCGCTGCAAGAATATAGGCGACGGTGACACTGGAAATGGAAATGGGAAATGGGGGGGGGGGAGTGGTATCAAATCCTTTTGTTGACGTTTCATCGACCCAATTTTGAGCCATCAGTGTTCAATGGCTCTCATCAATGGCTGCCAATTGAGCGTCTCTGTCTTTTGTGAGTCTTGGGTGCAAATCCGCCGAACCTGCATACAGTCCAATTTGCTCTATCGCGAGTCTGTCCAAAGGCGATCAGACGAGCACAAACTCCAGAAGATTCTTCTTACCAACGGCAACGAAACAGAACCAGAGACAGAGCCAGAGACCATGGATAGAGCGTTTGAACTGATGGGAGCAGCCGTGTTCAATGTAGATCTTGACGCGGACAACAACATCACCACCGATCTTCCGGCGTGGGTAAGGAATGCTATAGGCAGAGCTTTGAACATTGGAGGGGTCCATGCTGGCAAGAAGCTGGCATCAGAAGAAGTGATTGATAATTTAGAAGAGTTGGACATTGACCAGTTGGAAGCGGATCTGAGGGAATGTCCCATCTGTTATGACCGTTATGACGACCGGAAAAAGACGTCATATGAATCTAATCATGGGCTGGAGTCTAAGGAGGTTGGAACTGAAGACAAATCGAACAACACATTCGGCGAAAATCTGTCACTGGAAGGCAATAGGGTCCTGATTTCTTCACCTCTTAGCTTCAATGATCCCTCGTTATTCTTCCCCGTCAATGAATCGGGGACTGCTCTCATAAGGTTTCCCCAACGTTGTCTTTATTCTGGACAGCCTCCGTTGATAAACGATATTCTTCCTGGATATGAGGACGACCAGGACCAGAAAAAGGAGAAGGATTACGGAAATGTCACTCATTCTCCGGTGAAAATGCCCGGATGTAATCACGTCTTTGGTAAATCGTGCATTATCGAATGGCTACGTAACAATGTGAGTTGTCCGTTGTGTCGGAAGGAGGTGGAGGCTGCAGTGAGAGATCCCAAAGCTATCAAAAGACAAGAGCTTCGAGAACGCACAGCGTCCAATTTTGCTGGAAACCACCAGCAGATGATTGACCACTTGGTTGAAAATCTGACCGATGTTTTCCACCCTTTCAAGCGGCCATTCAACCCAAGAGTCACTCCTCTTACTGATAGACTGATCCCTCAGGAATGGAGTAAACCATACCATGTGATCCAACAAGAACAACAACTCAAACGTCGTTTGGAGCAAGGCAATTCCCAATTAATTCCCGACCCTCCTTTAGTGCTTCCTAGGAGATTACCCATGCCTGACTTGAACGATATTCCTTTGCGGAGACAAGCTGCCAGAGATGGCAGAGGAGCGGTTGGTGTTCTTCCGAACAACGACGCCACCACTGTGCCCGTATCGGCTGTTCGTAATGAGCCTGATAATCCCCTGGAACCGCTTCTTTCTCGTCCATTGCAATCGATTCTACGTGGTCGCGGAGGTCCAGAAAGGTCCAGTAGGAGCTCCTCTAGGGGTCACCCTTACTCCAGACCAGACGAACCTTGAGCAGCAGCACATACTGCTTGTCTAGCGAACCACTCTCTATATATTTGCTTTGCGCGAGAACGGACCCTTCGCAGGCTGTGGCCAACTGAACGGTCTGTTCTTGCTAAGTTTAGCTATGCGTACTCTATGTTGGCACTCAGTTGCAGCCAAAATTTGGGGATGGCCAAGACGCTCCGCTCGAGTTCTGGACTTCCCGTAGGGAACGGCTCTTCGCAGGAGTCTCCATGAAATGGCCCGAGCGGAGCGGTCATTCACGCCCCTAGACTTTAATATCTCGTGAAGTCCTTGACGCTCCTTTGGCTCCTGCTCGGGGGGTGTTTCGCCTGCGCTTCCCTAAATTTACCGTTGCGTGCTCTACGTTGGCACTCAGGTTGCAACACCGCTCCTGCTTGGACCATTTCGTGGAGAGTCCTGCGGGGTGCTACCTACGTACGGGAGATTATTGAGATTTAGGGCAGCATGAAGGAGAAAGTTGGTATGTTCCAGAACACCTGCAGGGAGCTCGTGGGCATATGTCCTAATTCGTACTTGATTACAGAACTCCTGCATGATGTATGCAGATTATGCATGAATATTAAGGTTTGATGCGATTCTGCAACGTGCGCTTCCCCCACCAAATTCGAGTGTATTGAACTCGTGGGGCAGACATAAACAGAGGAATTTCGAGGCATAAGGTGGTTGATATATGAATAAGCTTGCTCTTCTGTTAAAGGAGAGATAGTTTATTTAAAATAGAAGTTTCCAAGGTACTGTCGTTGTGGTTTGCAAGAAGTCAGTAACATCTTGCCCAGTATATGCAGGTCACGATTTGATTTGCTTCTTCTTGATTATTTGGTTGCTGCATAAAGAGAGTAGAGGATTGGAATTCGGAATAGCAGGAAGGAAGTTGTTAGTGCATTATGATCACAGTCCAGGAACCTGTCAATGTAAGAGTGAATCTCAAATTGGCATTTGGTTCGAGTCCGACCCATTCAATATCCATCGGTGGAGAAAAGAAAAAGAGTTTTCCGTTAAGTTCAGAGTTGGTACTATTGGATAGTAACAAGAGTATCCGAACAGGACTTAAGGACTCAGTTGTTTGGTACAGGACCCAATTTGAGAGAAGGAGAGTGGAAAAACTACGTGTGGATCTCATGAGTCGGTACGATGTGCATTTTGGTGCGGTGAAGGGGAACGATAGTGATGACGAAGAGGATGACTATGAGGACAATTATGAGGATAAGCTGGACTCTGAATTGGAGGAGAAAGAAGAGCAGTTGGTTGAGGAGGAGGAGGAGGAGCAGGAAGAGGAGGAGAAGGAGGTTTTATTGCATCAGAAACCCGAGGCAATACCACAAACTTTTCCTCCCAACTCTCGGATACCTGGTCCTTCTCATGATCTAGTGCCCTCTCTCAAATTTTCACCCCTTCCCAACAAACTTCTTGAGTTAGTGCAGCGTCGTATTCATCGCTTGATCGACGTAAAATTTAATTTGCCCATTACCGCAAGCTTCAGAGCATGTGTAATCAACACCATCCTCCAAGATTTTGATACTGAGGACTTAAGTGCCATTTATAACAAGCTCTTTCGTCCTGAGGGTAAAGACAGAATTGTTCAGATCATTGAACAATCGTTCTACGACAAGTATCCGCTGGAACAACTTGACAGATTCTACGATGAACTCTTTGGATGCATTGGATGTACTGATGAGTATGCAATTAACTCAGATAGACCCATTTTTTACAAGATGTACTCAGATATATGGAAATTGGATCGGCTAGGGTTCAAAGACTTTGATTTCCGGTGCTTTGTAGAGTACTGTCAAGAGCAATTACAGCACCAATTGGAATATCTGGTGCAGTTCGAAGAACGTTGGATGCACGAATATATAAATGAAGGGATATTGATGAATGTTAGTAAGTTCTACTACTACTTCCATCGTCATGTGGAACCATTCAAGGTGAGCGAATTCCACTCTCGGAGGTTGAAAAGAAGAGATAGCGATAGTGAGAACATGTATAGAACCAAGGGAAACATTGCCAAGAGGATAGAGAAAGTTATGGTGAACAGAATGAGTGCAATGAATCATGAGGAGCATGTTAAGAAGTCAAATGGGATTATCAATGAAGACAGGGGTCGCAAAGTGGTCAGAAAATTAGTAAGATTTGACGAGATGCTGGAGGTTCAAGACTTTGATCCTTCGGATCCAGTCACGGAGGTTAAATATGGGCTTTAATAATAAAAGTAAATAAGAAAAATTTGCATTCTGCCATTCCGTAGCAGCCTCCCTGTAGTGCATGTCAAGACATCTGCAAGAGAATGCGAATTTAGGCGTTAAAGAAAGATTGACATGCGAGTCCAAACTTAATTTTTGTGCCAGTCTATCGCCTTCTTCCAGGAAGACATGGCCATCAACCAAGTAGCGGTTGTTGTAAATATGAGACATGGTACACATGTTCTGCTCCGGTGGGGCCATGTCATGGAGACTCCTGCGGAGAGCTATTCCCTACGAGAATCTGAGAGATCGAGGAGTCTAGCGCAGCGAGCCAGGCTCAACGCAGTTGCTCTCCGCGAGCAGCGGCCAGCGGAGCGTCAAAGTTAACCCGAGAGGTCAGTTTGAGAAAACCATTTGCTGCTACATTCGGGAATATTTTATGGAGACTTCTGTTTAGAGCTGTATCTACGGGAAACCAACGTTCAACAGACCATGGAGGTCAAGGACTGGAGAAGAGGTTGACGCTAAAACCATCAGCGCGTGTGGCTGAGAATAGCCGCGCCGCGTCCGCAGATCGACAGCCTCCAGTCAGCCGCCCCCCCCTCCCCCTCCAACAGAACCATATGATCTGAACAGCGAACAGATCCAGGCCCCCAGCAGCATCGACATATAACAGTCCCTGAACCGCAGACACCACCCCATCCTAGGTAATCTTTCCCTCCTCTGTTTCTCCCTGTCGGTCAATCGTCTTTTGCACCCAAATTCCACCACGTGACCACGTCCCTGATCAGGCCAGAGATGCTATTGGACTATATGCAGACGCAATCAAGTGATGAAAGTCGAAAGCAAAGAGAAACCAAAGCGGAGAAAGAACAATTCAGTTGAATTTCAGTAGCATGGACGAGAAAAAGATCTACTAAGAAATTGACAGGTAATGGTCGGAGCTGAGAAAGAAACCGAACGTTCTAATGGCAGGGCCAAGAAGAAGCCCCGTCAATTGGGGCTGTTTCCATGTCCGACATGTCACAAAGTTTTCACCCGTAGCGACCATTTATCTCGACATTACTTGAATCATGCACCCAAGGAGGTGTTTGAATGCGATTTTGAGATCGAGGAGTTTGGAGGAACCCGTAGACGATGTGGCCGGACATTTGTACGTAAAGATTTGAAGGAAAGGCACTTGAAACGGCACCAGGAAGTGGATGGAATCAAGAGACGGCGGGTTGGCGACAGGAATCGTATAAGGATATCTGGGGGTGGATTGGAGGGAGTTTCTGAAGGAAGTGGTGATGCGACACGTGATCGGGGTTTGGAACGAGCGAGTGCAGTTGGAGGAGGAGGAGGTGGTGCAGTTGGTGGTGGTGGAATTGGTGACGATGGTGGAGCGTTGCACTTGGTAGAAAGAAGCGAGAACAGTCCCAGGGCAGATTTACCGAGACTGGGCCGGCGAATTGACGAGCTGAATCGAAACTCGGTGCCCTCCAGTGGAGCATCTGGGACTTCGATATCGGGAGGAATCCCTAATGCCATCCATTTCCCCGTCGAACACCAACCTTCTCCCGCCATATCATTTGGCCATATTGGAGCCCATATGTCGTTCTCTCCGTCGATACCCATGAACCAATTTGCAGGTACTCTGGACTACACTGGCGGTCAATTAAACGGACCAATCCCTCCGTCTCAGAACGATATTCTCTCGTGGCTATTCACCGAATCGCCTCCAAACCCTCAATTGTCTCCTAATCTGGTGATAAAAGGTGGTCCCATAAGAGAGCTGGAACTAGTACTGCGTGTGCAACTTACCCCGAGGTCGTTGGTTCCGTTGGAGGCTCTAGGGGGAGGCTCTCAATTGCCCTCAATGACTCGAGATCCAAAGATCATTTCACCTTCAAGTTTCCGTAATCCACCGGGACCTGTTGTGTCTGCGTTGGCTGCTCACGGTCACCCTCCACCGGCCCTTACTACCCACGGCCATGTTTCATCCGGTGGCATAGCCAATTCTGCTGCTACTGCTGCTGCTACTGCTGTGCACGGTCCCTTGAGTCAATCCGATGATCCATCGTTGACTCCCTTCTACAGCTCCTCCTCGAACAACCCACTCCAGTACTCAAACAATCCTCTTCAGTACACAAACGACAGTCTCTTCACCAACAACGACAATCCTTTGGACGAGATCTTCTTGCGGAGCTTACCCGACCACATTTCCACCCCTAGCCAGTTCTTTGGAATCAACATGGCCACTCCAAACTCCAACTTTGCCTTGATGGCATCTACCGCAAGCTCTTCGTCTCCTTCTTCCACCGCTGAATCGATGGCCACTCCTCAACCGGCAACAACTGGCGAGTTACGGGCCACCGTATCGCAGATGGTGGCAGGCCGTGCCCAGAAATCAAACCAATTAAAGAATAAACGCATCTATATCGACTCGTTACTACTTGAAAGATGTCTTCAAGCGGTTCGTTTGGACAGATCCAAGGTGGAAGAGATCTTTACCAGCACCACCAACAGCAGCAACGTCAACACAAAAACAGAGGGAACGGTGTCCGGAACTGGTGAGAGAGCTCCGGGCTCATCAGTATCATCATCTACTTCTTCTTCGTCGTCGTCACCATCGTCAGAAATTGCGCTTGAGGATCGCTTCTCTTACTACCTTTCTCTTTATTGGTCAGTTTTCCATCCTCAGTTCTCCATTCTACATCGGCCTTCGTTTGATACCAAGGATTGTCCTCCGCTTCTACTTCTCTCAATGGTCATCGTTGGCTGTAATTACAGCGAACTTCCTGTTCCTCGCAACGTCAAGTCGCTGGAGTTCAAATTCTGCCTACAAGTTGCTAAACCACTTCGGTTTTTGATTTTCGAACATGATGATTTCCGTACCCCCACCAAGGTTTGGGTCCTCCAGAGCTTGAATTTACTCGAATGGAGTGAAAAGAACTTCCTCAGCAGAGAATTGCACGAGAGAGCCCATATTCACCATGGAACTACCGCCCAATTGCTTCGAAGATCTCCACTTCTTGGAGGAAACCCGGCCAGTCGTACCAGAAAGAAAGTCACTTCTGGGTCCGTCACTAGCGCTGGAGAAGACGAATCGGACTCTGGACCTTCAGAAGTGGTGCCAAAGTTGGACGACACCGATTTCGATCTTTTCAATAAATGGGTGGATTCGGAGCTGATGAAGAGAATCACGTTCATGACTTTCTACGTGGACATCATGGACTACGTCAAGTTCCGTCATAACCCTCAGATCATGTTTTATCAATTGCAACTTTTGCATTTACCCTGTGATGATGACAATCTATGGGACAATCTGGAGGTTGTTGGGTCGTTCAAGAAGGTGGTCAAGCGTCAGAAGAAGCTTCAACAACAAACCCAGACCGCAGGCGGACCTGGGGTAACGTACGGAGCGATAAAAATTGGGGAGAGCTTCCTTAGCGCCCTCAAGAAAGTGATGAGATCTGGAAATAATCTGTCACCGATCGTGCCCAAAACTGGTCTTTCTTTATTCACCAAGAAGTTGTTGTTTGCCGGCTTGGTGTCGATCATGTACCAAATGCAGCAGAACGATCTTCAGAACACTTCGGCACTTTTATCGCTGACGGCAGGAGGAACAGGAGGAACAGGAGGTGGCAGTGGAGACAGAACCGGAGGCAAAGCCATCAGTTTGATGTGGAAGGAAAGTCTTACCCGAGCCTTTGACAACTGGAATATCAACATCAGCAACGGCTGCACCAAGGACCCTCACAACATCCTCTCCACCAGTTGTCGGTTCCCCATGTACCATCTCACGCAGATCATCGGGATGTCAGATCTCAATCAGTACGACATTGCCATTTTTGGTGGATCACCAGCCAATATGAGTGTCGATGCCACCATGAAGGACCATGTGATGGTACAGGCCAAGCTTCACAGCATGTGGTCAAGGTACGCGCAACATTCAAGAAGGAAGAACATCACCGAAGTGATCAATTTGAAGTCGGTAATCCATTCGTGCCTTCTTCTATGGGAGCTTATGCTCAAGCCTGAGATCCCAGGGGCTCAACCAGTTGTCCATTTCTTGGATTGGAACGCCAGCAGGGATTATTATGACTCGCTGTACGCAATAGGAGTGGCCACATTGACGTTATGGTCGTTCGTGTTCACCACTTGTGGTCTAGAGAGTCTGAATTTTGAGGAATCGTTAGCCACCAATGAGAATTACCCTCAGCTACTCAGTCATAGTGCCGAGAGCGCTTACGAGTACTTGTACAGAATACGCAAGGAGTTTTCTCTGCTTCTCGCTAAGGAAGGGTTGGATCATTTGTACTCGATCCAGCCATTCTCCATCAATCGTACGAGTTCTAAACTGGCCCATGATGTTTTCGAGAAGTACATTGAGCTTCTCGCAAAGATCTCCAACAAACAGAATATCAGTGGACTTTGTTTCCTAGTGGGTACGACGTTAATGGGCAGCCAATGGGAAATTCTTCGAGAGAATGCTCGTTTGATTTTAAATTGTGGCATGAGGTCGATTGGAAAGAAGACCATCTTGTGCGAGAACTTGTTCTCAGTAGAGTGGAGTGACTAGCGAGACTCTCATTTAGTGGTCCCAGTGCAGAGTTCTGGTGTTTACTACCTCTCCGCTGAGGCCATTTCATGGAGACTCCTGCGGAGAGCTGTTCCCTGCGGGAATGTGAGAGATCCAGGAGTCGAGCGCAGCGAGCCAGGCTAAACGCAGTTGCTCTCCGCGAGTAGCGGCCAGCGGAGCGTCAAGACTCCCCTAGAAGTGCAGAATTGGAGGGGAGGGAGGACCCACTACCGCTCCGCTTGGACCATTTCATGGAGACACCAATGGAGTGCTGCTCACTACTGTACGGTCCATTTCCCTTGCGGACCTCTTACGGGGAAGTACGGAAATTGGGGACCGTCAAAGGATCACAGTCCGAATGTTGCAGACATGCAAATTTCCTAAAAGTTTAAAGGTCAATGTCATGCATGCATTTACATAAAAAATAATGTAAGTTGCTTTTGCTCAAGTGTATACTACAATGTCTTTTCTTAATGCGAACGTAATAATTTTTGTAATGATATATCTTAGATGGGCTGAGGCACAGGGAGTCTCTAAACAGTGGTCCTAAACAAGTGGGACCGTACCAGCTGTAGACTTTTACAACCCTTTCGTTCCTCTTGATGCGGGAGATACAATGGGAGAGTGGAGGGTTGCATGAAAATTGCTGCAAGAACATCGGCGCGCATCAGTTGCAAATTTTTTTTTTTTTTGCTTTTGGTTCATCATTGCTCTTTTCTCCTATGGCGGCGCTTCTAAGGACTCTTTTCAACAGAAAATGTTCCACCTACAGAGTCTCATACCAACAACACTGCATTGACGCAACCATCCCGATCGGGCTCGTTGGTTATCTGTGCATATTTCCCCCAAACAACTTTCCCTCCTGCAGTTACCAATCCTAATTCGGAAACATTGACTTCAATAATGGTTCCCTTGGTCAACACTCCCAATTGGGTATACATTGGAGATTGTGGATTCTTCTTAACTCCCAAAATTGGTAAGAAAACTGTCACTGCCAATTCAGGATGTGTCACATTGGCTTTCTTTTGTCTCAATGCTGAAGGACGGATGATTCTTTCCATCTTAACTGGTCTACGAGTGAATCCTTCACCAACAAATGTGTGCTTTGTGATCATTCTTTTCCAACTTTTATGGTTTTTCTTCCCGGTTTTGATCACTTTAAACATCTCTTCCTCTGAAACACCACGAACCTTTGGAATTGGAACGGAAAACTTATCGGCTTTCTCTAACCGCTTCTGCTTAATTGAAGAAGAAATCGCTTTGGCAGTGTTGGTCACGTGACGATCCAATAAATACGTTGGCAAGGCATCGCCGTCATCTTGTTTAGGCAATTCTGGTCCTTTGACTTTCGACTCTTCGTGGGCCTTGATTTTCTTCTTCATAGCCACCTTTTCGGCGTATCTCTTCTTGTTGAACTGCTTGGCTCTCCATCCAGTCAAGTTTTGAGCATCTTTGGCGATTCGGTGACCTTCTCTGGCTGCCTTCTTTCTCTTCTTTTCTTCGTAATCGAGACGTCTTCCGTGCTGCTTGATATGCTGCTCTATGTATTCGTTCTGAGGCATGATGTGACGATGCTTTAAAGATGCTACTACGGGGAGAAACAGGAAGAACTAACTGATAAATAGGAAGAGAGAAGTAATAAAGTGATGTGGGATGGGATGAGCTTGCGATGCGCAGTTTATCCTGGAGCGTGCATAGACCAACTTACACAAAACCATCGATTTAGGCAAAAAATTTCAATGTTGCTTACGTAATCGCATTTGGCTGGGTGGAGTTGGGGAGGACGGCAGCTCTTCACCGTAGCTTAAGCAGAGGACATTGACGATGATAACGAGTTCCACAGTTCATTCTTGTTTTATGATCTGGTGGAATAAGTAGGACAAATTACTTTCCAGCCAACGCTCCGCTGGCGCCATTTCATGGAGACTCCTGCGGAGAGCTTTATCCTGCGGGAAACCTCAGAACTCGAGCGAAGCGAGCCTGGCCCCACGCAGTGGCTCCCCGCGAGAGCGGCCAGCGGAGCGTCAAGTGTCCCCCTAGAATTTACTGTGCTGGGGGGGCGGGGGGAGGGCTCGGTAAGGGAATAGGGCAGTGGCCACAACCAGTTGGAGTAGGACCGTTAAAGAAAACCCATACATAGCAGTAGTCCTAGATGATAATATACACTCATAGTATTCATGTATTTACCCGTTGGCACGCACTGAGAGGTGGTATACCGTCGTTGTCCTGCTATGAAGTCGTCCTGGGTACTTTCGACCCCTACTGAGTGGTGAAAGCTGCTACAAATTTATGGCACGTGATAAAATACTAACTAAGTATTGTGTGGGTGTGGGGATGATGTCTTTTGGTCGGGGCACCTCCATGAGAGAGAAGGTGCGATGAGCTCTCAGATCCGTTCCACTGACTGTCACACTCTGACATGCTCCTAGCGTAGTACCAACTGTTATATCTTACTCTTTTTCGTTCCTAGCTGGTGTTATTAGTTTCATCTATCTTCGAGTAATCAGAAAATCCAAATTTCCTGTACTCACATTCTTCGTTTGCTGAACTCATTGGCTACCCAAAAATTTTTCAGTCGTTCCACCGCCAACCTCACAGAAGTCTCTTTGGTGCTAAAACAAAACGTGATTCTCTGCTACATTAAAAGTAATCTAAAGCGTTA
This sequence comes from Chernovozyma sophiae-reginae, assembly GCA_030564725.1. NCBI lineage: Eukaryota > Fungi > Ascomycota > Pichiomycetes > Serinales > Debaryomycetaceae > Chernovozyma > Chernovozyma sophiae-reginae. The sequence continues at coordinate 11,002 of JAKTYG010000144.1, forward strand.
GATACGACACATATCAGCACAGTTCAACATAATCATAACTTGAACTATCGCGGACCGTAACTTGGATCAACACCGTCTGAAGCTATACCAATTGCACCAGTTTTCAAATCAGTGAATTCGTGCATATAAGACCAAGACCATTTTGCTGGACCCCCATCGATTTTTCAGTGCCCCCCACCAAACATGGATGAACTCTTGTCGTCCATAAATCTCTCATTAGAGTCCACCCAGACTGCAGTCTCATCCCTCTCGGACTCCCTAGCCTCCTCGACCCATCCGGATCTTGTAGCCGACCTCATGGCCCAGAACAAGGTCTCCAGTGTCGAGGGAGTGTCGTTGCTCACGCTTAAGAACAACGCTCTACTCGCATATCTTAACAACATTGTGTTGGTGCTCCTAACTCAACTTGAAAGGCTCGATGGTAATGCGGACCAGAAACAGGTGGATCAGATACGAGAACAGGCGGTTAGAGCTTCAGTAGTGCAGAGGGTGTGTCTCGAGAAGGGAGTGAAGCCTCTAGAGAAGAGACTTGGGTACCAGCTTGACAAGATGGTGCGGACATACAAGAGGATGGAGAGTGAAGAGCAAAACCGAGCCAGTGCGAGCGCCAGTACGAGCGAGCACTCCACTAGAAATGGCGACTCCAACTCGCGAATTAGTGAGGAAGGCGCTAACTCTGGCGATGATTCCCACCGCAATCTGCTGGACGACTCCGATTCTGAAGCCGAGGATGATGATGCTCTTGCGTATAAGCCAGACATCCAAGCACTCGCTAAACTCACACATTCAGACCACCGCTCAGCTTCTGGCACCTCCTCCCTGACCTCCGCCGGAGATAAGTATAAGCCCCCTAAGATCTCTGCTGTCGCGCCCCCCAAACCGACCGAAACTTCCTCAAGATTGGACAACCGTAAGCTCCAGAGTATGGAAGAATATCTTCAAGAGAATTCAGATCTCCCACTTATGGAGGCATCTATTGGTTCCACCATTGTAGATCATGGTAAAGGAGGTGTCAAGACTTCCAGAGAGAAGGAAAAGGAACGGGAGATCCAGACCTATGAGGAAACAAACTTTACCAGATTGCCCTCAGCAGCTACGAAGAAGTCATTCAGACAGAAACAACACGAGTTGGTTAATACCTTTGGAGGAGAGGACTGGTCGATATTCAACAATAGCAGGAATGTCTCGGAGTCCACCACAAGAAAGAGAAAGCCCAATACTGCTTGGGACAGAGTGAAGAAAAGAAGAAGTTAGCGAGCACATTAGGGTGTTCCCCCGTAATTAGCGCGTTCTTCCGCTGGAAACTGCGAAATATATGCTACGTGCGTCTGAACAGCTGTAGATTCTGTAGAGATTGTAAGCCGTAATATCTGTTCGGTACCCTTCTGGATTCAAGGGATCCACTCCCATCGCCTGAAGCCTGTTTCGTGGAGATGTCCCTCCATGATTTGGTGGAGACTAGAAGCGTGCTACTCCCAAGTCATGACGCTCCGCTGGCCGCTGCTCGCGGAGAGCCACTGCGTGGGGCCTGGCTCGCTGCGCTCGGGCCCACATCTCGCAAGATTTCCCGTAGGGAACAGCTCTCCGCAGGAGTCTCCATGAAATGGCCCGAGCGGAGCGGTGGTGGAGCCCCTAGAATGATCGTGGGCAATCCTCGAAGCTCCAGTGACCACTCGTTCATAGCCACTCGAGAAAACCAAACCAAAACGACGTGTACGCAAGATACGGGCTCTAGGGAACAGAACGTCCGAGTTTAGCGACTTCGCACGCTACGCGTTGGCGGACCCGTCGCCAAATTTCGCGAGAGCGTGGCGGAATGATACGCTCCTACACTTATACACACACATACATATATACATATACATTCTAACGACTAGCTATATAAAACATAAGATTACATACTTTGAACGAAGGAGGAAGATAGTGGGCTAATTTTTAGGGGGATAAATGGGGGCCGCTGGGGCGCCGGACATGACATCGTTACGGTAGACGGGGATGGACTGGCTGGTTGTCGAGGGACTGATCTGAGCGTAACGCGGGAGGCCAGAATTCAATGTAGAATACGAACCCGACAGCAAGCCATTGGAGTTGTTGGATTGCGGATACAGCTGCTGGTAGAACGAGTTGTACCGGTTGTTATAGCCGGCGCCATTTTGCTGAGACAACACGTAATTTTGGTGCTGGGCGTTGGAACCATTGGCAGAGTAGGGGTAGGAGGAAGTAGTAGGACCATTGGAGGAGGACGACGATGAGGAGGAGGATGCCAACGAGTTGTAAGAGGTCCCGGGAATGTAGCTGTACGGATTAGAGACCGGAGGAACGAACAATTGAGGTCCGGACATCAATTCTATTGGCGGTGGTGGCTGGGATCCACCGAACTCTCTGACCGGTTCGTATGGTCCCTTGGAGGCATATTGAAGTGAAGAATGGCGTTGATGAGCAAACGGCTGGCCAGATATTGGTCCCATGACCGAACCTTGCACATTCCCCATGGCAGAGACATTGGATCTGAATTGTCCCGGTCCATTTGGGTGTCCGGTGAGAGATCTTGGGTCCTGGATGTACTGGCTGGGAGCAAAGTCTTCGTTGGAGTTCATGCTGAGATGTTGCAGACTGGTGGGTTGGATCAGGGCAGCCATAGTTACGTTATGGATAGCGCGACTAGAGCTGAGGATGGTGTTGATCTTCAGCTGGATTCGTTTACCGAAGCTGGTGACAATCTTGCAATCGGTGAACCATTGCTTGATCACTTGTGCTTGCACCGACTCATTGGAGTAACTGGAGGAGAAGGAGGAGGAGGACGGAATTAAGAGCAGCAATTTCGCTGAGGCAATGTCCGCGTCGAGCACATCTATCAATGTCTGGATAACGTAATTGCCGTACGGATCGTTGACCAATTTCGAGAGATCGGAGATCAAAATCTGGTGGATGAGATCGTACTTTAGGTCAGTGAAGGTCAGATCCAAATTGAGACTCAGGAGAAGAGAGGGGAGGTCTGAGGACGAGGTTCGGGTGGAATCAAGACGAGTTCCGGTGCAATTGGAGGAGGAGGAGGTGGCGGCGGAGGAGTCCCACAGGGAGAAGCGCAAGGTGTGGTCAGCAGCAGCAGCAGCTCCACCTCCAGATTGAACACCCCCAACTGCTGATGCTGCTGCGTTGTGCTCCAGCCTCAAACCAGAGCCGGGCTTGCTCCTCAACTCGTTCTGCCAGCAATTCTTTAGAAACTTCTCAATCACATTGGACGAAAACTTCAAGGTGCACAAGTTGACAATGCCATACTGGACAAAGTCGTGATATATCTGGTAATTGATCTGCAACGAGTCGAGAGAAATCAAGTACTGCAACACATAATTGCCAAATTGATCGTTGATTAACGAACAGAAATGATCAAAACTCAAGATCAGATCAGCAAACCGAGTCAATTGATCGGGAGTTACGTGGTTGAGACTCTTTTGGAGCACACAACAGCCATGTTTATGAGTGGCCACCACTATAAGATCGTCCAAAATGGAGTCGTAGATGAATTGACAGTCTCTGCAATCAAATTTGTTAAGAATCTTCTGGATGACATGGTTCCCATTCAAGTCCTTAATCAATTCAATAACATAAGACTTCAACCCTTTGATGAGCAATTGTAACTGATATGGTGTGTAGAGATTGTCAATGATCTTCTGAAGGGCCCTGGTCCCGTGCTGGTTGATGGATATTTGGAAGAGATTGTACTGAAGGATGTCCAAGATCATATCAACCTTGGAGTCGTCACAATAACCGATGAGTTTCTGGACAAGATAATTACCAAAAGGATCGATAATGAGCTCATAGAAATGAGGATAGATCTGGTCAAAGATGAGCTCAAAGTTCTGGAGTCTAACGGCAACATTGGAGACATTATTCTCGTCGATCCGTTTCTGAAGAAACCGACAACCGTATTGATCTTTGGCCAATTTGACTATCACGGGTTTGAGTTCCAGTAGAGGGAGCTTGTTGATAGAGGCTAGATACTCCTTGGTGGGAGGGGGCAGCAGCAGCAGCAGCTGCAACAACAACAAAGAATCGTTTGCGTTGGTGGATGATGACGACGAGTTAGCAAAGTGTCGACTTGGGGTTGTCTTGGTCGAGGGTTTAATCGAGGCTCGTTCGTTAGTTCGACGAGGTACGGGAGTGGTCAGGACAGCCAGAGCGGCCAGAGCGGCCAGAGCAGCCAGATTAGCCGGAGTGGTCAGGACAGCCAGAACAGCCAGAGCAGCCAGATCTCGTAATTCTCGTAATTCTCGCTCTCTATCGGCAAACAGCAGCACCACAATTGGCGGGTCTTCAGGTCCAAGTGGGCCATTTTCTTCTGGATTGCGTCCGTAGTATCGGAATTCTCTGGTAGAATCCTTGCTCTGTGTCTTAAAACCTTCGATCTCCATGGAGTAGTTCTCCTTGTCCATCGTGGGCACGGACCGGTAGTCGGAACGTGGATAGGACGGAACCTGGAGATTGTTATTGACATGAAGTGGCGACAACGAATTGTCCAAATTGAACGTCCGGATGGTTGCGAATTGGGAGGTGTGATGGTCCCATAGATTCAGATGGCTACGTTTGTGGAAGTTCTGGGACAGTTGAAGCGACGGAGGCGTTGTTGGTTCTATGAGAGAGCCAATAGAATTGATCGATAGGTTGTGGGAATGGGTGAATTCGGACATTGTGCACCAAATGGGGTTGTTTCAGAGGGACCAGAACGGTCAGATCCAATCTGAAGATGACAGAGCGATTCGGAGCGACGAGCGAACTGGGACTGATTGCGACGCAACAACGAATGAAATTGCACCTCGACAAACAGGCAAGAGGGCGTCAGACGGGCGGTAAACGGGCGGTAAACTGGCGGCAGACGGGAGATGGTACAAGGGAGACCTCTGGTAACAACAGCGAGTGCAAACGGATGCAAAATGGGGTCCAAGAAGAGGATTGAAATCAACAACTAACCTCTGGTAACAGGCAGTTCACGGACGATTTGTTGGTCCAAAATTTGTTCCTGAAGTTGGCGAAGCTGGCAATGACACAGAATTGCACCTTCAATGGTTCCGGGACTCGAAACTATCTCTGGCGGCACACCAAAGAGGGATCAATGCGATCAAAGAGATCAATGAGAACAACCAAATCAACGAGATCAACGAGATCTAAAAGAGAGCGACTGACTTTCTGCGGTGCAACGGCTACTGGAGAATCTCAAGAAATGCCAGAAAAACCCACCGAGTCAAGCTGACACTATTCCTGAATACGGAAAGGTTTCTGGCGGACAGTTCTTGGAGGTTTCTCGACAAGATCTCAAAAACTGCAACTTATCCTGAGCTCCACTCAGTTCAAAGACGACTCTGTAATCCAGAATTTGCTCCGGAAGTCGGCACGATTGCACAGAGTCACACGGAATCACCGAGAAACTATTTTGGCACTGAAAACTGCTTTGTAACGGCAAATTCAACAGTTCAACAGCCCTTTCAGTGGCAATGGTTGAGCTAAGTTTCGGTCTCGAATCAGCTCAAAATATCGGCCATATAAATCGGGCAGCGGTTATAAGCACAAGTTCAAAAGGTTCGGACAGTAACTAACACGATTCCTTAGCGAGTTGACGGTTTACAAATCTACGGAGCCGGTGTTGGAAAGGAAAGAAACCGAGCAAAGTTGCAAAGGCAAGGGGCAAGTGGTTGGCTTTATAGTCATTGAGTAGGAAGGGTTTGGCCGGAGTAGGAGGAGGGGGGTTAAGAACCGATTGTGACACGCAGATGAAGAAAATAAACAGAAGGGAAAACGGGAATTCTGGAGTGAGAGGTGTATGAATATTAAGGTTGAGGATCAGACACACAACCCTGTGGTAAGAGGAGGTGAGGTGAATAGTTTTTATTTTAATTTTTTTTTTTTTTTAGGACAAGAAGTTGCGATTGGTGGTGCACTCTGAGGGTGGGCTTGGGGGGTTAGATATGGTAGACGGCAACACGAGGGAACAACTTGACGACTAGACGAGAACAACAGTTACACAAAGGGTGTGAGGGAGAAGAGATGTGAGGTAGGACAGGGTGACAATAGAGCAAGCCAGTTGCCAATAGGAGAAACGAAGAATTGCAGATAGTCAATTGGCGGTCTGACAGGTTCAATTGCAAACCGCATCCACCGCTGCAGATGTCTCCAGCTCGTGTCTATGTACAGGACTTTTTCAACATCTCACTCATCACAGTCTGATCTCCACCGATCCTTTGCAGTTTCTCCTCCGTCTGGGGCACGCTTACACCCCTTGCTCTATTCCACTTCTAATTGCTCCTGATTGCATCAATTGCGTTGGTTGTACTTCTTTGTTTCTTCTTTGTTCTACCTGGTTCCTCTTGGCTCCTCTTGGCTCATATTCAATGACAAGACGATGGTTAAGACAGTCCTTCATTAGCCCCAGCTTAGTGGCTTTGGTCGCATCTTTGTCAGAATATATTACTCTTTTAGTAAACCCTGCAAAACCAGGGAATCTAAATTTATATTCCTGATAAAGCGGCTTCCAAAAAAAATTTTTTTTGCAACTGCATCCGAAGCTGCAGAGCCTTGGAACAGTCGAACAAAACACCCTCTGATCCCTTCGTAGGCAGCTACTTCCTAGGGCTAACAATAGAGCATACTGTGACGATCCGCTGACCGCTGCTCGCGAGGGGGTCCCTGAGTGGGGCCCATCTCGCTGTGCTGGTGCGCACTTCTTGCACGGATTCCCGTAGGGAACAGCTCTCCGCAGGAGTCTCCATGAAATGGCCCCAGCGGAGCGGTACCCGATGGTCGCTAATTTAAGGAACACATTGAAATAGCAACTTCTCATGATTGCCCATCCTATATTTTCAAGCTGTGCCTCCTCTCTCTTTTTTTCTCGCTCCCCCCTTTTTCCGTGTCTTGCACGCATTCCTAATGGTTCTGACAGATAAACCTTCCATGTCAAATGCTAATTGTCTTAGTAATCCAATTTTGAATCGGGTTCCTGATTTGCATCCATTTTGAGTCTTCCACATCAGGAATCTAGACATCGCTCCAAAGTCGTGTGTCAAAGACTTTTGTCGTATTGCGCTTCCTGTCAAGAACCCAGAGGCGCCTCCTTCCTTCCTCCAGTTAAGAAAGATGTCTGGGCTTGACGATTGATCGTTCAATCACAGTTGGTCGCAATTGGAGATGTTGGGTTTGGTCCTACAAGAGACCTTCACTAACGATCATTGAGACAATCATACGAGGGAAATATGGAGAGGGTGAAAGAGGAGGCCAGACTGAAAGGATCAAAATATTTGATTCTGGGAAAATCCTTTTTTTTCTCGATGGTCAGCTCCTCTCTACCCATTATTATACTTTGTCATGCTCTACTTGCTTACCCACTTCTACTTAACTAGAAATAATCTTAGCTTGTGCTAATATCTACTTTCAACCAGATCAGCCTCCTCTCGTCTAAACCACATTAACAAAAAAACCTTGTCTATCTGGATTTGCTGTTTCGGTAGAAAGTAAAATATTACACAAACCCTGGCCAAGTATTTGCAAGAATGTCGCGTTGGAATGTCCTGCTTGGTAAGAGGTGCTTGAACAAGGTGACCATGCAAACGACCACTAGCAAGGGTGCATCCTATTAGCTCACTTTGAAACGGCTCATCACATGACATCGCAATTGGAACTGTTCCAACCTCTCAAAAGACAATGTCTGACCAGAAACGAACAGTTACGGGCAAGCATACGTCGTGGCTGCAACATTTCCTGGTCTGGGATTGAATCTTTCCTTGACGACCACAAGTCGTGCCAAGTGCTATTGTAAGGGAGCCCTTTTCTATTTTTAACTATCCTTTCACATATTATCCACTTGGACTGAACTGAACGTCAAGTTAGTCGTCCTTTATTTCCTCCCAAAAACTCCTATTCTCTTAGCCAAAAGAAAATCATTTCATTTCTATCATTACGAAGGTCTGCATATAACCCAGGTCATCATGGTAAAATAACCTTCCCCATCAGGATCCTCATCCTCGTAAATTTTGCCAAACTGCCAAATACGGAACTTTCGAAAAGGTTCCGTTTGATGCATCCGCACCCTTCTATTAGCTTTTGTGTAAGTCGCTTTGGACTTGCATATAGAGGTCCTGATAACAAGAGGACTCTCCACCTAACGCCAAGTTCAGGTGATGAATTGTCGAATCCGCTGGAACATGGCTTGGCGGCCAAGGGAGCTTCCTGATCCCTCCAAATACCAGCCTGAGGAAGGAGTCAATCCCGCTCCGCTAGGGCCATTTCATGGAGACTCCTGCGGAGGGCTGTTCCCTACGGGAAACCTATCGAGCTCTGACCTCGAGCGCAGCGAGCCAGACTCCACGTAGAGGCTCTCCGCGAGCAGCGGCCAGCGGAGCGTCAGGAATGCCCCCTAAGTCAGCATTCTAGGGACTCTCTTCTACCGCTGCGCTAGGGACTTTTCGTGGAGACTCCTGCAGAGGGCTGTTCCCTACAGGAAGTCGAAACCCAGAGAGATGTGAGCTCGAGCACAGAGAGCCTGACTCCACGTAGTGGTTCGCCGCGAACCGCTGAGCGTCCAAGTTCCCCTAAGTTTAACGCCCCTTTCCGCTACAGATTCACCAGCGTCTGCTGGACATTACACTGAGTATTCCATTAAATTACATACACCCATAGGCTATCCTTGGAGGTCGCACCAACCGTAAAGTTCCTCTCTTCCAACTCCATCGTCATCGAAGAACACTCTGAGTTGGCCCGCATCGGTCCATAACATGTTCACAAGTCTGGAGTTACCTTCCAACTTCAAAACAACGCTTCTGCAATCAAAAATATTAATTAGACGTAGTTCCACATTGGATTCATTCACCAACAAGTAATGTGTAATGCCAATAGGCGCTAGAACCGACACTTGATTAGTGATGTTAGCGTTCAAATACGCGAATTTAGCAAGCAAATTCCCCGAAAAATCATATTTTGCAACCAGTTTTAAGCCCACTACCACCATAAATTGATAAAATACATATATGTTAGTGACTTTAGACCCATGGTTAAACACTTTGGTGTCACCTGGAGTCCTAAAGATCAGTATGACACCGTTTTCGCAGCCCGCTACAAAAAACATTTCAGTGGCAAATTCTGAGGTGTCTTCATCTTGATGAAGAAGATTATGTCCGGGAACGAAATTGGGGACCCTGACAATGCAAGTAATGGGAGACTTGGTGGTAGTAAATGATGGAAAATGGTGGACTGGAGGGTTGCCCTTGCTCGATAGTTGTCTATGGTAATCAGACGTGGCGGCGCCCTGGGGCATGGTGACAAGAGGTGCGCGATCGTGGGGCCCGCGCTCCTGGGGAACGTAGTCCTGCAACACATCCCTCTGGGGCCCTGTAATTGTCGCGTGGATCGCTGAGCGTAAGGGGACCGCGACAACCTCGCCTAGATTGGTCCCTAGAAAAAGAACATCTGGATACAACCTAGAGAAAGTGATATAGTGGGCTCTATACTGATGGGTTTGCCGAGTTTTGGCTATCAATTTCGGCGTAGATTCGACCCATTCAAGCATATCAATCCCCAAGAGCCTTTTAATAGCACTATTGTCTTGTTTCCGAATATAATTGTGCAACGAATGTGTTAGAGAGTTGGTGGTTCTATCTGGAGGACGCGTAAGAATGGCTGAATCTCCACTACCACTCCCTGCAACTTTCATGGTGTACTCCTCTAATAGCGAAACATTTTGCAGCCTAAAACCATCTTCTCCCTTAATATAACACGTTTGGAATCTCAATACGGTCTCACCGCAATTGTCCACGAAACACGAACTACTGGTACATAGCAGCTGTTTTCCCCTTAATTGTTCTAACAATATTCTTCGTGGGGGCGAAACCTTCAATTCCTTCGCTAAATATCGCTCGCTAGCGCCAGGGACCCGCGAATCTTTGTCGCTAAACGGGCGCGAGTTGTTCACTATTTGCTCAAACGACTCCATCTGACGGTATACCACCACCAACAGCTCCCGACGAAATCGATCTATTGGAACACTTTCAACTTCTGTAGCTATACATTCAGATACATAACCATCACCAACTTTGTGGAAAGTCTTTGAAACTACAAATAACGAGTGATCTACAGGTAATTTACCTAGCTTGAACGAAACCAAGTCAATCAAATGCTGGCGGGAATGGTCCTCCCTAAATTGATTTCTAGCGCGCACCCTCCCTTTTTTCCTGCTCCTGGTCGCTGGTGGGGAGAGAAAATCTTTCCGTCGCTTCTCTGCCTGAATGGTATTGTTATGGTACCGGGCCAGACCTGCCTCGTGGGTCCCGTTGGCTATTTTGAAATACTTCTTCTTCACTGGGTCATAATACATCCCAGGGATCTGCATGGAACTCATGCTGCAATTTTGACCTGGTTGTGATTGAAGAGAAGAGCAAATGCTGCTAACTCGACTCTTGCTGTACAGCTCAACTTTCAATTTTTTAGCGGAGAGGTGTTGTTTTGGGCGCGCACGCGAACTCGCACCGACCGCTCAGCGGGCACTCGACGGCTGCGTCTCGAGGAGAAGGGGGAGGGAGGTTTGCCCCAGGAATTGCTACAGTCCCTATACCGAGCCATCCCTTTACCAAGCATTAAGAACCCAGTCTACAGAGACGTAGTCTTCTATTTGAAATACATTATAATATACACTTCACAAACACTACCACTCCGCTGGGGCCATTTCATGGAGACTCCTGTGGAGAGCTGTTCCCTACGGGAATCTCAGAGTCCGAGCGTAGCGAGCCAGGCGCCACGCAGTGGCCGGCCAGCGGAGCGTTTAGATGCCCACCCCCCCAATGTCCAATCTGTAGGGAGCTCCTCCACTCTCACTGGACTGCGACTGCCCCCTAGTCCTCGATATCCAATTCGTAGTCCTCCACCAGTAGCTTCTGACTAGCGATGACATTTCGTTTTCTCATCACCAACTCCTCGAACCCATTGGATCGATCTATTCCATCCCAGAACCATCCGGCGGCAAGACCAAAGCGATTAGCGGGAGTGATCCCTTGGGAATACGTAGGGTTACCAGTTTTGGATCGCGGCACCCTGTTGCCACCCAAGGGGTCCGCGCTAGCATCGCCTGAATCAAATACATTTAGCGGGTCGTCGAACCGAGAGCGCTGTTCGAGAGCCAAGTTGTAGTCTACATCGTTCTTACCAACAGTAAACCCGCTGGAGGACGCCAATTGCTCCTGAAATTGTTGGTGTTCAAGTCTGGAAAGCTCTGTTTCCTTTAACCGTCGATTCTGTTCCGCCACCCGCTGCTCCTCGGCCACTTTTTCCTTCTGGAACTGCGCTCGCCTTTCGCTAATGTCCACTACGCGTCCGCTACTGTCTCTGTAAACGGTGGACTGATTAGTGGACGGCCCGCTCGACTCACCGCGAGACTCACCATGGGACTCGCTGCTGGATTGACCAGTAGATATCTCAGTGCTGGGACCTGGCTCCGGTCCAGCTGAACCATTCCCAGATACTTCTGCTTCGCCAATATTGGTCAGAGCTTTACCGTCAATCCGCTTGAATCCTTTGAACACATTGGAAGCGTTCTTTAGTTCCACCGTCACTGGTGCATCGTCCTCTTCTTCGGGCTCCAGCTCTTTCTCTTCCAAGTCAACACCTCTTTCATGGTCTACCACCACTACAGGACCGGCGTTCCGCCGAATATTGCGGTCCCTAGACCTCTTTCGGTCCTTCTTATCTTTATTCCCGTCGTCCTTATGAAGATATTTAGCCAAATAATCTGCGCGAGCCATGATGACAACAGAAAGAGATGCTCCGATGCTTCACTTGAGATGTTCGTGAGTCCAAATTTCGTCATCTGGCGCGACTTATTCGTGGGTCTTCACGCATTTTCGCGAGGGATATCCGCTAGCTCACGAAGAAAATTAGCGAGCTGCCCCTGGAACGGAACCTATCGAAGACATCCTCTGGTTCATTCTGGAAAGACTCTCACTGCTCCATCTGAATCTGCACTTACGCTCCAATACGAACATTGTGTGGAGAACTCGAACACAGCGAGCTCGACTCCACGTGGTGGCTCTCCGCAAACAGCGGCCAGCGGAGCGTCAATACACCCCTAAATTGAACCTGCAGGGAGGTCCACTACCGCTCCGCTCGGGCCATTTCATGGAGACTCCTGCGGAGGGCTGTTCCCTGCGGGAATATGAGGAATCCAGCGGACCAGCAAAGTGACGGCCAAAACAACGTCATCGCTCCAAGTTATATGCAGTACGCTTACATCAGTTAGTTTAGTGTGCTGTGATTGGAAACAAAAGATGATAATATTGGTATGTGATAGCCATATACTATCTGTTCCATGGGTGAGATAGTTTCTGGCTAGGTTTCTAGCTCAATTAATACCGATATCAATCAATATACTTACTTGAAAATGCTTCATATGCAGGATAAAATTTAAGGTGACTAACTGCTGCAGAACTGCCTGTAGCGCGCCCTAAGTTCTCCAGCTCACTAAACTTAGCGAGTAGCTCGTTTACCTATCCCAATGATTCACTCCCATTCTGCTCACTGGCCACTTGGGGAAGTATAGTATCCCTCCGCTCGGCCCATTTCATGGAGACTCCTGCGGAGGGCTGTTCCCTACGGAAATCCCAGGAAGATATAATCTCGAGCGGAGCGAGCCATGCGCCACGCAGTTGCTCTCCGCGACTAGCGGCCAGCGGAGCGTCAAGACTCCCCTAAATCGATGTGATCGTGGAAAAGAATGTTCCCGGGAGGGGGGGGAGAAAATGAAGAAAATGACACTACGATTTAGCGAGAAAGTCGCTAATACTGCGAGCCGGTCGCGCGTCATTCCGTCCCTAAACTCATAGCACTACACCACACGACCTACAACAGTCGATACTATGCCAGCAGAAGATGCTCTATATCGGTTTGCTATACTAATTATACAATCTATACGACCCTCCCTCGCCAAGTCTCCACAAGTCAGCGTCCTCCTGCCGTGACTCCTGCCGTGACTCCTGCCGTGACTCCCACCACAACCACCGACACCCGCCGGAGTCCCGCCGCGACTCGTCGCTAGTTCCTTCGCCGCTGCCTCGCCAGTTGCGACCAACTCCTCACGACTCAATCCTCTCAATTTGGCTGTGGAGTCTTGCCATAACGTCACAGAGCTCCATGAACAAACTGTACTGCGACTTGATCACCTCCACAATGTTGAGGAGCCCACCAAAGCCATCCACGCATTGTCTCTCCAAACTCATCACGGTCTGCTCGGCCTCTAGAGCCACTGCCTCGTAATTTCGAAGCATCTCGTGGTACTTGTGGATCTTTTTGACGAAAAACTCGTTCAATTGCATCGATGAAGAGAGCCTGGTTCCAGGGGTGGACAATTGGATTATGAGATTCATTATCTTGTTGAGATCTTCGGTTAGTTCGTTGTTGATTGCCTTCAAATTGACCAATTGGGAGCCGTCGTTGTGGAGAGCTCGCTTGGTGGACGAGATCTTCGTTTGAAGATACTTGGTATCGGTCGGTATGGACTTGATGAGCTTGTCATGCTTGGAAACGTCCTCTTGGAGAGTGGTGGCTATTGTGTGCTGGGTGTTGATGTAGTTGTCAAAGTCTTCGAGCTCTTTTCTGAGCTGAGGAGGAAGATCTCCAACCCTCGTCATTGCTGTGAGTTGGACCTGCTGCTGTTGTTGCTGCTGATTTTGCTGATTTTGTTGCTGTTGTTGTTGCTGCTGCTGGCTTCCAAAGAGCCCTCCAGTTGAACTGGTGTTGTTTCCGCCAAAAAGTGTTCCTCCTGAACGTCCAGCGTTGTTACCAATGCCTCCGAAAAGTCCCCCGCCAGAGCTGGTCCCGCCAAGAGCCAAACCGGTGCTTGTAGATGCTCCTCCACCACCAAATAAGCCTCCATTGGGCTTCGCTCCAAAAAGACCACCCGTCTGGCCGGAGGAGGAAGCTGTGGAATTGGTCCCAAAGAGTCCTCCAGTGTTGGAGGCGGGTTTAGCTCCAAATAGGCCCCCACCGGCGGTATTAGAGGTGTTGTTGTTGCTGATATTGCTATTACCGGTCCCAAAAAGTCCTCCACCACCAGCTCCTGACGTCGTAGAACTGCCCCCAAACAACCCTCCACTCGGTTTCGATCCAAAGAGACCTCCAGAAGTTGCATTGGGAGCTCCAAAGCCAGAATTGCTTGTATTAGAAGCTCCAAAGCCAGAATTGTTCGCATTGGAAGCCCCAAAAAGACCTCCTCCAGTCGCGGTATTGCCGCTGTTGTTGCTGCTTCCTCCAAAGAGACCACCGGAAGATGATTGTTGGTTAGAATTGGCTCCAAAGAGTTGTCCACCGTTGCCAGAGCTCGTCTGGCCCGTGTTGGAACCAAAGAGTCCTCCAGCGTTAGTTGTGGAGCCAGAGGAACCAAAAAGATTGCCCCCAGAATTGGCGTTACCTATGCCTCCAGAGGGAGCCTGTTGTCCCGCAGAATTGCCCCCGAAAAGTCCTCCAGCCGTAGAGTTTGCTGCCATTCCACCAAGTCCTCCACCAAGTCCTCCCCCGGTACTATTGCCAAATAATCCGCCAGGCTTTGCGCCTCCAAAAAGATTCTGAGTGGCGCCTGAACCCCCACCACTGGAACCGCCAAATGGCGACGAGTTTGACGCTCCAAATGCATTATTTTGGCCCGGATTTGACGACGAACCAAAGAGTCCTCCACCTTGTGAAGTCGGATTGCCACCAGTTGATGTTCCAAAGAGTCCGCCACTGGTCGCTGCGACGTTGCCGCTAGCGTTCCCGAACCCTCCCCCGAAGGCAGGAGCCGAATTCTGTGCTGATGCAAACATTTTAATGTCAAAATGGTGAAGAAGAAGAGTGGCAACTCCTGTTGCTTCTGTGTTGATCTTCGGTGAAATCAAATAAATTCTTGGGTGTATGCAGGAAAATGTGTTTGATGTTCTCTGCTGAGTTACATGCAGTACATTTATGGCACTCTAACGGTCGGTGATCTCGCGCAGCGAGCCAGGCCCCACGCAGTGGCTCTCCGCGAGCAGCGGCCAGCGGAGCGTCAATATTCCACTAATTTTGGCGTCTTAGGGGGTCCACTACCGCTTCGCTCGGACCATTTCATGGAGACTCCTGCGGAGGGCTGTTCCCTACGGGAAGCTGAAACCCAGTGAGATGTGATCTCGAGCGGAGCGAGCCAGGCTCCACGCAGTGGCTCCCCGCGAGCAGCGGCCAGCGGAGCGTCAAGACCTAAAGTTACCATCTGTGGTGACTCCTTTCTCCTGCTCACCCACCTAGCCCACCAGTCCCTGCGACATGGGCCAACCAACGCAATAAAATGGCATTGTACTATATGCAGTACACTTACGTCTGTCGATTTAGAGGGCAATGATTTGTACGAAAAGTTGGTGAAATTGATCTTTAAGAGTGTTTTCGGATGAGTTGGAGGTTCTAGAGGAGTCCAGACTGTGTTAAGAATGGTTTCAGCTTGAAAGTTGATGAATATCGGGGTGTGCAAGAAGGCGTGTATGCAGGAGAGTTGAAATGGAGGTGGGGCTGTTTAGAGGTGAGTGCGAGAGGGCTCTAGTGAGAGTTAGGGAGAGGTAGTGGGAATTAGCGAGAGTTAGCGAGAGTTTGTGAGAGGTAGTGAGAGTTAGCGAGAGTTAGTGTAGTCGGTTTTTCCTTGCACCTCGCGCGAATGGTTTTGTTTTTGGCGCGAATTTCGTTGTTTACCTTCTCTGAGGTTGAGGTGTTTGTGCACAAGGCATTTGTTTAGTTGATGTTTCTTCTCTTGTTCTTCTTGTACTTCTTGTTCTTCTTGTCTTCTTGTTCTTCTTGTTTCATCTTGTTCTGGCGGGCACTAGACGCCACTACACACGATGCTGAGGTCTCCACTTGTTCAATTGGACCGATTGTACCAGGGCGTAACTCTAGAGGTAGAGAAACTCCAAGCTGCAAATGAGAAGTTACAAACAGAAATGGTTGCTGAACGAAGAAGGCATCAACGAGAGATTTGCGATTTACGATGTGAATTGGCACACAAGGACAAGATAATAGGGCGACTAAGGGGGAATATTGGTGCCGATGTTGGTGTTGGTGTTGGTGTTGGTGTTGGTGTTGGTGTTGATGTTGGTGTTGGTGTTGATGTTGGTGTTGATGTTGGTGTTGGTGTTGGTGTTGATGTTGGTGTTGGTGTTGGTGTTGGTGGTGTTGGTGTTGGTGTTGGTGGTGTTGGTGTTGGTGCTGGGAGTGTCGCTGACGGCTCTGGTGGCGGTAAATTGCTCACTGGCTCCGAGCAGTCCAGACTTCCCTACACGCCTCTATCGGCAATCAAGTCGCCAATTAAGCGAAGGAAGATCAAGCGGGAGTTGCTGGATCTGTGGAGAATTCCGTCGTCCAGCGACAAGGAGGACTCGCCCTTGCGGAGACTCTCGCCGATCAAATCGGAATTCTGTTCGCAAGTTGAACGTGAATTGAATTCCGAGAGAGACTCAGAAACGAGTTGGAGACATTCGGAAACAACTGCCCAGGGTGGCAGAGGGTATGGGGATGAGGATCGAGCTGTGGTGCTCGGTGGCAAAGGAGCTCAGACGGAGAACTCTCAAACATTGATTGTTCGTGGTGGTGGTGCAAGTGGGAGAACACTTCTTGAACAGACCCGTTCCATGGACACAATTGGACCTTTGGATCCATCCCTACGTCGTCCCTCGGATATCTGCTCAGCTCTGCAACATTGTCACTACTCGTCCACCTCTAAGATTCATTTAAGCAGTCCCAGTCGTCATCAATGGGACCAGGGCCAGGGTCAGGGCCAATCGAAGCTCAATCACGACATTGACGACTCGGAATTCGCTGCTCTTCCCACCCAATATTCTGAATCCATGCATACTTCGTGTGAATCTGCTCCAGCTAGCCAGAAAACTTTCAAAAGCTGGCAGGTCCAGTCGTCTAGTCCAGTTAAACAGATCATCCGATCCGACTTTATCGGCTCTAATGATCATTTGAACCCACCCGATGATGATTCGGAGGTGGTGGCTGACTCTGATGAAGAAATTGATCTTCTCAGACCGCCGCTCATGGATATTACCAACCGGCCAACTCTCTTCAATGCACTAGCAATGGAGTCATTGGGACAACCGCTTGTCCCAAATGCTAAGAGCTCTCTTGGAGATCAATCTTTTGATTTCAAGACTGGACGCCCAAAGGTTCCGTTTATCGCTGAGCTTCCGTCGAATATTGAGCTTCCGTCGAATGCTGAGTCTCCATCCAACGCTGAGTCTCCGTCCAACGCTGAGCCTGTGTTCAACTCTGAACGTCCGTCCAACTCTGATCCTTCTAACCAAACAGCTCTTACTAACAATACAGTCCTCCCATCCCAAGAACAGTCCATGACCCCGTCAGTATCAGATCCCATCAGTCATGTAGCCAGTTTCACCTTCCTCCAGAGACGTGATTACCTTCGAAAGTACTACAAACTCAAACTCAATGATCCCTCGGTTCTGGTCAACCTTCATCTGAACCCAATCTACCTTCAGAAATGGATGCTTTCCGACTTTGTACCGAACCCAGACTACGTGGCGCCCAAGCTCAAACGAAAGATTGGCAAGACCAAGAAAGAACAACAAGAAATCGATCGGTTTTACGAAATAGCCGGCCCTGGGATCCGTCTTCAATCACTCCAATGGGACGGAGAAGATCTGCCTGAACTTTACCAACAACCAGAAATCTCCCAATTATATGACAGGTTCCCATCACCGCCAGGATTCAATGAGGTGGACTTCCCAACCACTCAACAGGAGTTAGAGAGACGACAGCACGCTGAGGATGTCCAGAATAAGCGGATTGTTAGTCGCTTGAGTCGGGCAATAGCCCAGAACAGTTACTTGTTCAGAGAGACCATTCTTAACGAATATGTGAAGTGTGGAAGATACCACCAATCTGAGGATTGATCTCGGAGTGAAGGATTGATTGCGATCGTTAGTGGAGCGTCGTGGTCGGGGGCCCACACCGTAAGGGTCTCCAATGGCTTTGCTCTGTCCAAAATCAAAAGGCTACAAGTCGAACAAGTCAAACAAATTGAACGAAGCGAACATGGCAATGTTTCCACTCGCCCTCAGCTCACCATCATCCGTCCCAGAGTCATAAGGTCGAGCTGGAGCTTGATTCCTGGAGATGAGAAGAGACAGAGAGTTATCTACGAAGAGGACTAGCACTTACAGCCTACATGAGGTGCTGGAGGGAACCCATACCGAACCATCACTGACACTTTTCGTTTTGTCTATCCATTCTGAGACGTTTCAGATTAGATCTGGCGGGCTCGAGCTCTCAGTTTCCATCATTAACTCCGGCCTGATTCGCTCACCCTCTTGTTTCCCGCAGGGAACAGCCCTCCGCTGGAGTCTCCATGAAATGGTCCGAGCGAAGCGGTAGTGGACCCGCCCCGTAAGACGCCAAAGTTAGTCGAATCTTGACGCTCCGCTGGCCGCTGCTCGCGGAGAGCCACTGCGTGGGGCCTGGCTCGCTTCGCTCGAGCTCATCGCTACTCGATAAAGGTCAGCTCAGTGAGCTTAGGGCGGGCCCCTGGTGCTGCTACTGGTATCCATTCTTCAGAGTGTGTCCTGCATACGATGTATTTTCAAGCTCGGGTATCGATTGATATCGATGTCTGATGGACTATGAACCTAGCCAGAGTCCGTCTAACATATTCCATGGATAACATAGAGCCATCACATACCAATATCAAGCTCTGTATCTTCCAATCAGAGAACCTTAAACTGACAGATGTAAGTGTACTGCATATAATCTGATGATGTTTTCTGAATTTTTGGGCAAGGGAGCGGTCGCTAAGATTCCCGCAGGGAACAGCCCTCCGCAGGAGTCTCCATGAAATGGCCCGAGCGGA
>JAKTYG010000145.1:0-29631 GCA_030564725.1 Chernovozyma sophiae-reginae
TACATATGTACATACACAGTAAAAGCTCATTCTAAATAGAAATGAGTACAATTAGAAAGAAAAAATCACTGAGAATGACGAAGCAATTCATCTGAATCCTTAGCATTTGCTGCTGAATCTTCATCATCATCTTCTTCTTCTAAATCAAGATGTAAATCTTTTGCGACACGATCCTCAACATCTTTGATATCAGATAAACCGTAGTATGTAATTGCAGCCATACCAAGGACAGCTGAAACACAAGAGAAAACCAAGGCAACAATACCACGAGCGGTAAATCCAGAAGGAAGATTTTTAACTTGGACATTTTGACCAGTAAGATCCAAAAAGTTTGCAGAATTATCGGCAGCATTACCAGTGGTAGACATTCCAAGAACATTACAAGCGTTCTTATGACTTTCACTAATTTGTTGTTCAGGGTCCAGTTGAATCTGTTCAGGAGCTTCAATGAACATAAATGCTAAACCTTGATCTAAATGCCATTCAATATGACAATGGAAAAACCAAACACCTGGATTATCAGCCTTGAAACGAAGAACCATATAAGATTGTGGGTTAACGTAAAATGTATCACGTCTAACTGGATATTCTGGGAATGGATCAGCAGTAGAAGCATTAAAACTTACAGGTGGTAAAGTATCATCGACGGAGGCACCTCTTGCAATACATTGGAAAACATGACCATGTAAATGGAAAGGATGCTTACCAGTATCTTGATTGTTAAGAACAATATCAACAGTATCATTCATACCTAAAACAATTGAATGAGTATTGGTACCATATACAATTTCATTGGTTGAATCATCTCCTGCGGATAACACAGTCAACAAGGTTGGAACCTTTGGTTTAGTATAAGTGATATTGTTGAAGAAGGCATAGTTAATACCATTATCCAAATTGTCCATAACAACATCGATAGTAACAGTTACATCAGCGTCATCGAACAAAGCAATTTTTTCGACTGGTTGCAAATAATAATCGTCAAAGAAATCCCAAGATTCGACTTCCAATGCATCAGGATAAGAATTATTAGAACTATAAGATATTTCATTTGTAACGTTAACTTGAAGAGATGCTGGTTGAGTATCCAACATATCAGTATCAATTGAAGCCATGAAAGCATAATTCTTTGAAGTATCTTCCTTAGTTTTAATAAGAACACCATAACGTTGAGCAACGGTGATATAAATCATATCGGTAGTATTTTTTTCAACATAAATACCATCAACTTCAACAATTTCAAATTCATGATCTTCCATGTAAACATATTGAGATACAAATCTACCAAGATTAATGATACGAACAAAATAGGTAGTATTTGGTTTAACTTCCCATGAATTATTGTAAGTATCGTTGAATAAAATACTGTTAGGAATTGGTTCAGCACCAGTTGGGTTGAAAACACTCAAGAATTTTGGTAAAAGTTCATCAGAAAAATCGTGATACCATTCGGAAAGGGTGATAGTAACTTCTTCATCATAATCAAATGGAGTATCTTCGTCATCTTCAACAATGAAAGGAGCTCTCATACCTTCACCATATTGACCAGAAGTATGAGAATGATACCAATAAGTACCAGCTTGATCAGGAACTGTGAAATTATATAAATAAGTTTCACCAGGAGGAATTGGACATTGAGTAACTAATTCTGGACCATCCATTTGATTGGTACCATGGAAAAACAAACCATGAACATGTAAACTGGTATTTCTATCATCAAAACCATTAATAAGATAAATTTGAACTCTATCACCTTTCTTAATTCTAAGAGTTGGAAGTGGCCATGAATCATTAAATCCAATTACTGGACGTTCATATAAACCATCTGGGTTAGCATTTACCCAACTAGTTTTAAACCACCAAGTATGAGTTTCTGCAAAAGTTGTACCAAAAAGTCCAAGTAAGAATACAAGGACTCCGGTAGATTGTGCGAACTTCATTCTTTCTAAATTTCTTTTTTACTTTATTTTCTTATGTTGCTCTGGCGTATCTAAAGCAAAATTGCTCAAACCACTGCAAATCCACTATAATGCAACAATTGCTACAAAACTTTAAAGGGAAATGAATATCTTCAAAAGGTTGCAAACTTAAAAAAGATAACTACTCTTGAGCAATTTTAATCCTTGGCTAGTCCCAATTTTTATGAAGAAGAAAGAATGAAACGAGCAATTTCATCTTTAATATATAAAGAAAGATTTATCTGATAAAAAATTTTTCCACCGACTCGCAAAACTCCAAGCCAATAAGGATCAGATATACAAGTTGAACGCAACTATGTGCGGCTATAGTGTCAAATTAACCAATGGAAGAGTCCATAAGATGCATATGCGACGGAAAAAATCAAAATTATCAAGATAATCTAAATTATCTATTTCATCATTGCTTGGAAGAGTCTCGTTAAGGTAAGTCTTGGAGTGCCATTATTATATGACAAATAAAATTTTTGGAAGCCAAAGGGATTTCTATTTTGGATTTGCAATCTATATTCCAAAGTTTAGGAAAGTATAACTCCAACGTTGATGGTGGTATAGCTTCAAGGAGTGAATATGACAACGTTGGTCTACTTCCCCATTTTTTTTTTTTTTTGCACTAAAAGATTTTATTTTTTTCTTCCATATTGGTTGTCCTGCATCATTAAACTATCTGATAATCTTAATCTCTGATTTGAGAAAAACCTGAAAGCGTCAAGAAAAAATCATGAGAGGCTAATCCTATTGGTTTTTCATAATAGAATCTCAATTTTCAGTTGAATCCAGTGAAGTTTGAGTTCCGTTTAATTTTTTTCTTTTTTTTTCTTGTCTTGTTTCTTGATTTTTTCATCTGTATAGGGATGAATTTCACTTTTTCTTTTATCTCAAAACTCTTGGAATATGGAAAAGTTGTCTCGTTCGTCTCGTTTGTCTCGTTTGTTTCGTTTGTTTCGTTTGTTTTGTTTATCTCGTCTCTACAAATTATTTGAATGCCGACTTGTCAAATACGTTTAGTATTCCTATTGAGTGTGACAAATTTCTTTGTGGGTTCTCCTACTTATGAGCCTCAACTCAACCAAAATAATTTGGGCCATTCTTGAAAGTTTAGGAAGATACGAAAAGGTGCGACAGGCATATTCAAGCACTAACCAAAATGCGGCCCAGTTCAATTTTCGCATCAGAATATTCTTTCTCTATTCTTCACTCTTTCCCCCCCCAGTCACCTTCTCAGAATGAGTTAGAGGACCACAAATGTTTGTTATTAGTGTTCTTATGTTAATGATATCCATACGGTCCATTATCATTATATGGACAACTCTTTTGAAAATTTGGACGTTTGTTCATTTTGTAGTGATAGGAAACGCTCCAGGAATGCATGCGAAATTTCGCTTAATACAGAACACCACCCAGTGATCCGCATTTCATTGGTTAATGTGGGACTAAAAAACGAACCAGTTGCATGAGGTTCCATCATCTACTCGCAGACTATATCTTGGTAAATTGAAACTTTATTCAACTGTTTGCAAGTTGGTTCTTCTCTCTATGTGAATATTGTAGGTGGGGCCATTCATTTTTGTCAAATTCTCTGGTCCTCCACGAACATAACATCTATAACAAAAATCTCTCCAACTGAGTGTTAGTCACGTGGCTAACTTTTTCCAACGAGTTTTTCGTCTTTTGCTACCGTCTCCCAAGCTAAGCAACAACTAGCCGTTACTATGGTTTGACGATACAAACCAAAATATTATAACATTCATACTAGAAACTCTTCCCAACTAATCACTTTTCCTCTCTCTTCAAAGCTAGGCAGGATGAAGTCGTGCGACTTCTTACTTAACTTTAGATTTATAGTTCCATGTTGATGCCCTTGAGGAAATGCTAGTAGAGCCAATGGGTGAATTCTGGCTATTTCCGCGACCGGTTCAAAGTTTGCGATTTTCATCTTAAAAATTAGTAGCCAATTCCTGTCATGTGAATCACTGCCACGTGAACCGTTTATTTGTTTTGGGTGAAATGACATCGACTCATGTCATGCCATGAACTTTTGAGCTGCAAATTAACACAAAAAAAACGGTCTCTTAGGAAAAGAAAAAAAAAAATACATCGTTCGTGTTCCTTGTCCCATACCCAACATCTTTTGTTTCATCTTATTTACTTTCTAATCTGACGCTAACGAGTGGGGTGCTGGTACGGATTTAAACACTCATTTCTATCTTTTTTTCACTTGTTTCTTTCAATCTGAATTGGGTTGCTGAAGCTGAATCTAACTAAAGACAATCGCGAGTCAATCAGTTTGGTTTCTGGTTGATGATTTTTATGTTATATCAGCCGTCTATAATACTACTACTCGTATCTTAAAACTATTATTTTACACGTTAAAACTATATTGATGCTTGTGTTTCGAAGAACTCTTTTCATTTCATCCTTTAATCTACAACAAAGTGTATCACCAAATAATCTGATACTTAATAATCTTGTTTCAAATGTCAAAACTACATTCAATAAAAGTGTTCTAAACACTCACGTTAAAGGTAATAAAAGAGACGAACCATTTCATGAATCAGTCGGGGCTAATACTATAGACCTGCAAAATATTGGTTCTCAATATAAAAGATCAACTCATCCTACATCTGTTCCATTGAAGAAATTGTTTTCTAATAGTTTCCCTTACAGCATAAGTGATTCTATCAATGATTTTTCATATAGAGCAAATCCTTTAGCATTTCAAGATGATGTTCTTTCTTTATTACCATTTTATCCTCATCCAGATGCATCTGGTCGTAGTAGTCAAGTTCTCAAAGTTTACTTGGATGATGATAAACAAAATTTCATTAATGAATTTGTAATTTATCCTCCTGGTAAAGATGAAAAAGATACCAAGTCAATGAATCATTTAATATTGATTCATGGATATGGAGGAGGTCTCGGTTTCTTTTTAAAGAATTTCGACCAAATATCTTCCCATAAGTCTGGCAATTGGTGCATACATGCTATTGATCTATTAGGTTATGGTTGTTCCTCAAGACCTCCATTTGAATTTGAAGAAGAAACCCTTGATAACGTTGAAGATTGGTTTCATAACTCCTATAAACAATGGTTGAAAAAGCGGGGCTTAGATGATATTTCTGATCAGATTTTAATTATGGCTCACTCAATGGGTGCTTATTTAATGGCAACTTATGGAATTAGAAAAGATCCAAAATTCTGTAAGAAAATATTGATGGTGTCACCAGGAGCAGTTATTAAACATCGTACTGAAGTAAATGTTCCTACTTATTTCGCAAAACTTTGGGAAAGAAATATTAGTCCATTTGTATTGGTTCGTAATGCTGGACCATTGGGTTCTAAGGTTGTGAGTCTTTGGTCCTCTAGAAGATTCGCTAATTTACCTAAAGAAGAATCTCGGAGGTTACACAGATATGCTTATGGAATTTTCCAATCTCCTGGTTCTGGTGAATATATGTTAAATCACCTATTAGCTCCTGGTGCTGATGCAAGACATCCCTTAGCAGAAAGAGGAATGGAGAAATTGAAATGTAATTTCTTATGGTGCTATGGGAAAGAAGATTGGATGGATAGTTATGGAGGTGAATTATGTTCTGAAATTATTCGTTCTCAAGGCTATCAAAGTGATGTTATTGAAATTCCTGGGTCTGGTCACCATGTATATTTGGATAATATTCCTGCTTTTAATGAGATGATATTAAATGAAATGGATAAGTTTTAGATACCACCACCACCACTATTGTCATGAGAATTACGGAACAGTTCAAAAGTATGTATTTATGTGAAAGTCAGTCCATTCTCGTCTAAGTCATGGCTAATCACATCAAAACGCATGCAAAAAAACAAAAATAAATTTATAACCAAATAGATATTCTTCAAACTCTTCAGTACAGTTCGTACAAGAACTATTCATGTTGTCAAGACTCTAGTCCCTCAATAATGTAGTCATATTGTTAGGTTTATCAGCTGGACCAATAAAATCCACAACTAATTTTAATGATATAGGGAAGCTCGGATCAGTTATTAAAATTTCTTGCTTTGGTTCAATCAAATTGATAAGTTTTTCATTCAAATTCGATCTTGTCAATTGTTCAAGTTCAGGAGGTGATCTCAAATATAAATGAGATGTGGAAGTTGTAAGAGAAGGCAGTTTCATTTGAACTTCTTGATTATTACAAGCATTGGAGATGAAATCATTCAACGTCCACCATCGTTGACAAAGGATTGGTTTTGCCGAATTGCCACACACAGGGCAGTCTGGCTTTCTGGTATGATTGAAGGTGTAAGTGAAAATTGAATCATCACCAGAATACATCATATAATTCGTTAGTATGGGGTTCAGATTGGTCACAATCTTAAATACTTCATTACAACAAGAAGCAGCAATAATTGCATTTGTTGCAGCTATTGCAGGAATAATATTTTTAACTACTCCCAATGTAAGCTGTCTTGTGACTCCCTCGATGTTAAATTCTTTGGCTCTTGATGATGAGATATTGTACATCCAATCCACATGTTCTTGATTATCAGCATCAAATTTTATATCTGGGAACTTCAGTGGCCACTCAATAACACTGGCCCATTCAATACAATGTTCTGGAAGTCTTGGAGTGTTTGCGATGGTACATACTGGATATGTAACCTTGGTACTCAACATATCTAATGAGCATTCATAACATGATGTAACAGCAGGTATTATCACTCTGGCTTGACCTCTGAAACCTTCAGTTCCTCCATCTACAAGTGGAATAATTCCTGTTAACTGTTCTTCGTTTACAAGACTGAATAGTGTAGCATTGATCCATCTACGTGCTTCAATACTATCTAATCCGCATATCACTACTGAAAATTGTTGATAATATTCAATTGGTTTGTCCTGAATCTTTCCAAAATAAGGAATAACCTGTAAATTAGGATCCTTTATTCTTTGTTTGATGAATTCAGCTGCTACCACTGCTTTTGGTCTTGATACATCTTTCTGACGAAAGAGAAATTGTCGATTAAGATTCGAAATGTCAATGGTATCCATGTCGATTACTTCAATGTTCTTAAAACCAGTAAGTGCCAAATTTTTCAAGATTTCACATCCTAGACCACCTGCTCCTATAACAAGTATCTTAGAATTCTGAAGTGCTTGTGTTGCATCGGATATAGAATACTCGTCTGGAAACTCATTAAATGGTCCCAATTGAAGTAGCGATCTTACTGATGATGGCAAAGATTGTTCAGCTGAATGATCGCTCGTATCAAATTTTCCCATACCTACAACATTCTGAAAATCATTCATTTAAGATAAAGAAGTAAGTTCTACTATTAGACTATGTATTAATAACCAGAATTCTACGTCTAATGGAGTGATTTACAAATGTTGAATGCAAACACTAGATCTCTTGATAATCTTACAAACCAAAAAGCTGAGACTTAAAGATGGTTTATATGCAGGCTTCGTGATGCTCTTTTGTAGATACAAAAGTATGGGCACATTCACTTCTTTACTTATGCTTTCATTTAAAAGAATAAACATCTGGGGTATTATATTAGCAAATTTTTGTGATTTCTGTCAACCAATCTCTAAATATGATCAATTTGCACTGAAGTAATATTTTGTCATACTTAATAGATACTTTCATCTCCTTATGCTAGCCAAATTTGATTTATTGAACCAGTCATATCTTCTCCACTTCTTGTATATTTTCCTTATTCCCCAAATTTGGGGAAATATCGGTATGTAGTCGCTTATATGACAGTTTCTGTGAAGGAGGCATGCCCAATAATCGTTTCCCAAGAACAGGGGTTGTAATATTTGAGGCAATACTGGTATTTGGACTTTTATTGGAATTTGTAGAACTCTTGCTCAATTGAATAGTTGATCGCTTAATTGGCGTAGACTTACTTGGATCCACGGTACGTCCTATATGTGAAGAGGAAAACTTCGGATCAAACTGCGGGAGCTTTTCTGGATCTTCTATATTGGGATTCTTTTGAATAAGGTCTGCAGCCTTTGCGCTTACAAAAGAAACTGATTCAGGTATTTTAAATGTTTGAGAAACGGTCGTATCTTTCAATTCGAAGGTTTCAGTATCTGCTTTCGTTCTGTCATATTTTGACCTTGCTAGCAATGCAGGATCGTCAGTGCCACCGTTCGCCCTGTTATTCAGAAGTAATACTTCCAATTCATATTCATCAAGCCCATCATTTTGACTCATTTTGTCCTCTTCTATCTCCATTTGCATATCATCACTGAAAACAAAAGAGTCGTCAAAATCATCAACAATATCATATTTCTCTGGATTTCGAGGCGATGATCGTGATGCTGTTGTTGATTTTCCTTCTGGTGGTTTCATTGATCTAGCTTCCAAGGGAGATTCTATATTTTGACCAGAAGATGAATAATTCGATGCCGATATAGCGGCACTTGTATTAGGTAAAGATGTTGTAGTTGAACCAGAGTTAGGTACAGTTGAGCTCGAAGTCGAATAGGCTACTGAAAAATCCTGCTTCAGTTTTTCTTCTCTTTTCTTGCGTCCATCTTCACGCTCCATGACCAACAGATCTCTATGGAAATGCTTACTTTCCAATTCAGCTTGTGGAAGTTTCATCCTTTGAATTTTTGGTATTATCGATCTATCGTACAAACAATTCCCCAATACATTTCCGAAACATCTCAAACATCTTTTAAGTCCATCAGTAAATGCTTCTTTCTTGCATTTTTCAAAAGCCATTGCTTTACTCTTAGCATTTTCAATATATCCGTATCCAAAATCCTCATGATAAGTCCCATCTCGTATAGTAATTCTTACCACTACTGATAGACCCATTGATATTCTTCCCGTATTACCATGTGTATCGAAATAATCAACTTGAGAGCTAATGAGTTCCGAGCACCAACCATTGAATCCAAAAATTTCGTTAGCAAGATTCAAAGCTCTCCAACCTTCAATATAAGAGACCTTTTGGCCCCCTCCTCCAGGACGAAATGATACGTATTCAGGACCAAGAACCTTATCAAGAAGACTCAGAATTCGATGATATTCTTCGGGTGTATAAGGAACTGGATTAGCAATTTTTGTCGATCTTTCTGGTCCTTCTTGTTTATATCGCGTTTCATTGAATGGTTTAAATCTATAGTTCGAATTAGATGACAGATTAGCATTCACGTTGCTATTAGTAGAATAGTTTTGGTTGCCAGGTCCCGATGATCGACTGTTTTGATGGGGTTGAATATGATTTGGATTTTGGTTCACAATGGGAGTGCTTGGAGCTCTGTTGGTTCCTGCAACACCATTCATTGCTTGGAAGTTGATGGTGGTATGATAAAGAAAAGGGTTTGATAGAAGAAGGCAAACATAAACCATTCATGAAGAGGCGATTATAATGTTTGATTTTGTGTAATGTTGACCTTTTTGGCAGTAGTTGGCACCTTTCAATCAGCACCGCGTTTGGCTCTGACAATGAGTTGGGATCATTTACCTCATCTTCAACTTCTTATTCGTCGTATATCCAAGTTGAGTTCCGGGGGACAATACTGATATTATTAGGGTAAAGGATCTAAAATGTTGGTATGAATGAAAATGGACTTAAGAAATTCAATCACGAAGGGACAGTAAGGCAAGAAAGAGAAGTTGAGGTGGAAGTTGCAGTTGTTTCAAGTAGTTCAGATAACGAAGAACAAAAGATAAGAAACGATTTCGAGGACACAGAAAGTTTGCAAAGTTCTTAGTTGCAATCTAAACGACTAGATAAATACAATCGTAGTAGTAGAACTGAGGATGTGACTGAAACAGTCTCAGGATTGCCATGTCTTCCTGCTTCCAATTTGGTTTTCAATGGGACACATGAGGAAGATTCTCATGATATCCAAGTTCGCAAGAAGAAGGCACTGCAACGTGAAGAAGCTTCTTTAATTAGATAGCAAAAAATTAGCGAATATAAGCAAGCTCTATTAAGAGAAGAGCGTAGATATCGATATTTAAAAAGACATGCTGACGATCAAGAAGACGATCAGGATGGGCAAGACGAACAGGAAGAGCAAGAAGAATTGATGTCTCTGCCAAGAAAGAAGAGAGTTAGCTTTGAATTCTAGTGCAACATCATTCACTTATACAGTGGAAGAGAAGCTTTTCTCTCAGAATTAAACATTTGGGCTAGTTAATGTCTTTCATTGTAATCCTTCTGTTGTTCCTTACGATGACTTTCAGTTCATTACATCTTCTACTTTAGTGCTTCTCAAGCAATTTGTTGCGGTAAATGTATTTGAATTTCCGAATACAGTTGAACTGACTAACTAGAAGGCATTTCTCGCCGTCCATTATTTCATTGGCTTTCTGCTTCATGATGAATATGATATTTCAATCTTAGGATTGACTTCATTTCGTCACATTTGAGTTTGAGAATCACCTTCACTCTTAACTAACTACAAGCAAACCAGCTGCTACATCCCATTCCACACCGTGGTGAGTACATATATATTTACTTTTATTACTCTATTATACAGTCACAACTCGGTGCTTGAAATCAAGGTAATATTATCTCCTTTCAATAATATTCTTCCTAACTCATCTCTGGTTCCATCTTCTGTAGAAACTTCAACGGCATCGTCTATCACAATATTCATAAACTCGTCAAAACCTCGAATTTTTCCTTGAATTCTCAGCGAAGTTTGCTCATAGAGCCATATGGTTACAGTTGTTTGTTGTTGTAAGTATTTAAATATAAGATTAATTGGAGGAATCATGGTCCTCTTCTGCTTTATGGACGACATGATCAATGAGACTTCAATATTTACTATGCAAGAAAGTATAAAGTGCTACTGTTGTGTAAAATCTGTTATCGGGTAATAATTAATCTTCAATGATGACCAATGAGCATAAATAAATATATGCATATATATATATATATAATGTATATACGGAAAGAATCTGTCTACTATTGGTGATGTTATGAGATTGACCATTTCACAGTCTCAGAATCTCAAAGTCTTCGTTTCCTCTAGCAAAGAAGATCGCATTTTGAGTTCTGCATATATTCAAATTTGCAATGAGAGTATACAGGTTCAATATTTATGAACTGGGTACCATAACAATACATCATCATTATCTTGAAGCTGCAACTCGACTTAGCTCAATTAGTCAATTCCATCTTTTAAGTATTAGTTAATTATATTTATGTATGTCGCAAGAGCTAAATTATCGGCAACTTTTCTTTGGCTGGCTCCAAGAGGTTGCTATTACTGCTACCAAGAAAGGTTCCAAAGCAGCATTTCTATATAACAAAGCAATGGATTCAATTAACAACCATCCTACAGAGATTCAGAATGCTAAAGTTTTAAAAAGTGTGCGATATATTGGTGATAGAACTTTCAATATGTTATTATCGAGACTAAGAGATCATTGCTTAGCTGAAGGGATTGAGTATCCTAAAGATTTTGAAACTGGATCAGGATCAGTTCTTGGAGAAGTAACAAATCAACAAACTGGTGGTGTTGTAATCAAGAATACGTCTTCTTCGGTTGAAATTGGTGCAACTACCACCACTGCTGCAAAGCAAAGAAAAAGAAGAGTGTATATCCCAACGAGAAGATCCGGCGGTTACTCTATTCTTATCGCTCTCTATGCAAATGATTTCTCTCGTGACGGACTCTCTCAGGATGAGATTATTAAGTTTGCTACCCCCTTCTGCGATCGATCTTTTAAATCAAATCCTGCAAGTCGACAGTTTTATTCTGCTTGGAGTTCAGTGAAGCAGTTGGAAAAACACGATCTTGTGAAATGCTTTGGTAGACCAAAACGGTACCTTCTTACAGATGAAGGATTTCAACTTGCTAACCAGTTGAAAAGATCAGAAGGAATTGAAACTCCCAAAAAAATGATACAAGACGAACCAGATTATTGTGATAATGATTCAAATCTACAGCATATGACACCAGTTGATTCTTCAGTGACTTCAGCCCAACACCAAATAACTTCTACCAAATATTCAATTTGGGATCCATCAGAATATGATATACTCCTCATAATTGACACAAGAGAAGTCAGATCACAAACTGAACGAGATTTCTTTCAAAAAAGACTATCATCTTCTGGAATTAAATGTGAAGTGATGGCACTACCCTTAGGAGATGGACTATGGATTGCAAGGCATAAGATCACCAAAGAGGAAGTTGTTCTTAATTATATATTTGAAAGGAAAAGAATAGATGATTTAGCATTCTCAATTAGGGATGGAAGATTTCAAGAACAGAAGAATCGTCTTAAGATGGCCGGTTTTAAACATAATTATTATGTGGTTGAGGAAGCAGGGTTTGATTCAAGTGATTTACCAGTTACTAGTGAAGCCATACAAACGGCCATTTCTATGACAATGACAGTTTCAAATTTTTATTTACGAAAATTCAAAATCATTGAAGAAACTATAGCATTTCTCATGGGATTAACTAAAGTGATTGAAACTAAACATGAAAAGAGTAAATTGTTGGTGATAAAACCAAATAACTTGAAGAATCAAGCAGATTATGAACCATTGTTGGCCATTTTCAGGGCAAATTTTGAAAATCTTCTGCAACAAACTGATTCAATTGAATGTGTATACACAATGGAAACATTTAAAGTTATGATGTCCAAATCTATGACTACCGTTAAGGAAGCATTCCTTCTGATGTTGATGTGTATTAGAGGAGTATCATTGGATAAGGCATCTACTATACAAAGATATTTTGGTACTCCCAAGAACTTAATTGAGTATTTTGCAAAACATCAGCATTTAAATGAAAAAGATCTATCGATATTATTATCCAATTTATTTAAAGATCAAGTGGGTAATAAGAAGATTGGACCAGTACTATCCAAGAAAATTAGTGAAATCTGGGGATTTACAGAATGAGGAAAATGAGATTCAACATGAACTAAGAAAGGAGTACAGGTTCATCATCCACAAATGTTAATAGATAGACATAAATTGGGTGTCTTTCACGTTTGTTATAGGATGTTGAGCTATGTTCTGGAGGGTAATAAACTTTCAAGTTCTTGGAACCATATCTACTTTTTCAAGCTCTTCTTGGTTTCTTGTTACTCATCAGATTTAGTCCCACTTTATCACCCATATGCATACCTCAAAGTGTGAGAAACATTGAAATATTTTGATTTCTTCTCACATAAGCCATTACTTAGCAATAGCGCCAGAGTTGGTCGTGTGCTCGCGCATTTCCTCAAGAGAGACACCAAAAATCTTTTTCATTCACAAGAAATTTTCATTGATTCTAAGACTTTCTATTATTCCTTCCACATATTATAAAAAAACAGTATACCATCATGGGTAAAGGAAATCTTAGGTTTGGGGGTAAATCGGGTATTTTACCTAAACCTCGTCCAATTTTCAAACGTCATCCAATTAGACCTCCTACGGCTGCTGAATTAGAAGCTGAAGCACAACATGAACAAGGTTATTCAGAAGGAATACCAGAACCAGTAAGAAGAGGTTTTTCATTTCCAAGAAATCCTATTCCTAAAAAAATTGTGACCGTTCAAGAAAGAATTCAAAAAACTATTGAATTACAAGCAGAAAAGGTTAAAGATATAGATAGAGCTACACTTGCTGATGAAGAATTATGGCAATTGAAGAAACAAGAAATTCGTAGAGCACATTTAAAAGATGCCTATTTAGCAGAAGAAAAAAGGTTGGCCAGAATTGAAGAATTGAAATTAAAGCAACAAGAACAATTAGCTAAAGAGAAAGAACTTGAATCGGTTTATGAAGAATCTGAAGCTACTAAATTAACTTTACCAACGATTGATTCATATTTAAAAGGACCAATTATGAGGAAAAGAACTGAAGAAGAAGAAGCGTTATTAGAAGAACAAAGGATTGCTAACCGGATGAAGTTAGAATTAAAAGTTGCTGAGCAGAGTGCTATTGATGTCTTGGATTTATATCATGGAGCATCTGAATTTATTACTACTGAAAAGGAATTAGAACAGGCAATTAAAGATGCATTTGAAATAAATGTTGGTAAATTCGAATCTAAACAAATGGCAATTGAAAATAAACTTGCTGGACATGCCTATGCGGTATCCAATCAAACCATGAATGAAGAATTAATAATGGATCACGCATTCGGAGAACAAGGAGGTCAACCAGGTTTAGATTCGATCAATAGTACATTGGAAGGTGAGATAGAAAAATTGAGATTAGAAGCTCAATATATGGCTAATCAACGAAATCATTAGGACAACCACAACCACAACAACCACAACAATAAGACGAAAAGGAAAAAATACTATCACTCTGCTTTCCTCGATGATAGTTTGCCTACAAGAAGCATATTTGAATGGTGAAGGTGAACGATTGTATGGCAATGTAAATAGCATAATAGAAGATTATTTGGGGGAAATTATTGGTAAACTACTCACTTGTAGGAGAAATTCGTCTTAGAACAATTGCAGCATATTTTGCTATCTCTAATTTGAGTACACACTGCAAGGTTATATGATTGACAACACTGGGTAAAACCATGCGATTGACCAACCCAGCCCACTAGTATTTGTCGCGAATTGGATCAATCCCCTCTGAGAGCCCTTAGAAACACGTGCTTGTATGCAGGACCATCACATAGAATAGGAAGAAAAAAAAACACCAGCTCTTGATTCTCTATACAGTTGCCTTCAATATTCTTGGATCCAAAACCATACTTTAAAAGTATTTCGACTAAAGACAGAAAGTGTAATAGAGTGATTTTTTTTTTCAAATCCTGAACCATTGTTTAGAACTTTCCATTGAAACATCTTCAATTCCTTACCCTCCGTACAGATCGTTCAAGCCAAATCGTGAAACGACAGGTTCATAACATTGACTATATTTTTGTTTGCTCGCCATATGGAAGAAGTGATAAAGTGGTAGTACTCAATTCATTTACATAATATATATATTAGACCTCTAGGCACGACATTAATTTTCTTGAATCTTGAATCAAGTTCCAGAAAAAAAAACACATCCATTGACCAAAGTCCGTACAAATTGAAAGTTGATCGTAAAAAAGCAAAACGAAGTAGAAAACAAAGGAAATAGACAATGTCAATCACTTCATATCATTCCATTTTTTCTAAAGTAGAACGCAAACGGTTGAAATACCTTAATAAAGTGTCGGTTCTTTTAGCATTCATTCTATCGATATCATTAACTTTTTCCAAAAAGTCGTTTTGGAAAGTTCTAATTTCGTTATTCATATTGACTGGTCCCTTGATCTTCAGCGGTTTACTTCTTGTGAAGTTCCTTCGTGATCGAATTTCTACAACTTTGTATTCACAACACAAGACATTGGCATTGCAAATCTTTCATAGCATTATTTCAATTAATTTTGTCACCTGTTTAGTATATTATACTAGTTCAGCAGCAATTTTCTTTCTTATCTCTTATATTCAATCTCCAATAGCTACTTATTTAATTGCAAAAGAATATGGTCAAGGAAACACAATTAATGATGATTTTGTTTATTTTTTATTTAACATCATTTACGTTGCAGTTATTTACAGTGCACAACATTTGATTTTCCAAAGAAATCGTTTATCACTTTTTCAATATGGTACCCCTAAAATACGACCCAATTCTATCTTACTAAAACCAATTCCGAAATTGATTTTACTATCAATATTCATTAATATATTAGTAGTGGTGACTTCTCCACTTGTCTATTATATATTTTATGGAAGAGAACTCATTTATAAATTGAATTGGTTGACTTTTGCTATCTTTGGCTTGAACCCCAAACCAACTAGCGTTTCATTAAAATCAATGCTTTCAGTTTTCTTTCAATCTTCTTATGCTTCATTTCATGCTATCTTAGCTTGGGAAATCATTAATCACGTATATGATGTTTACATCAGTATAGGATGCCTTGATGGAAAGAAACCTATCAGCACTTATAGTTCAGATCCAATTAATACATTGATTTCTGGATTAAGAGATGACGTTCACCATTTAACTAGATTAACTGCATTTCAAGAATTGGCGTACGTTGCAACTGTATCTAGTTATGATCCTGCTAATAAGAACGACTATAATGAAGATGCCTTGAAGTTGAGATCGGCTATATATAACGCTCATTCAAAATATGGCCCTATATGGTTGACTATTCTTGAAGAATGTTCTTTGGTTGTACGTGAAACATGTCTGCGAGTTAACTATAGATCTGCATCTGACTTGGCGATTTACCGTCAAAGGAAAAATTTGGTTCTGGGAGTAACTTCTTTGGCCGAAAAGCCAGCAAATATTTTTGGAAATTCAACCAGTATATTAGATACATCCAATGGTTCTACTCCTTTGAAGTCTTACAATACTGACAGTCAAGAATATGGAGCTAAAAATATTGCTGGTAAGCCTGACAAAAGTATCAATGGTAATAAGAATTCAAAGACTTCCATATTGTCACATTTCCCGCAAGTTTCAAAACTTATTGATCAAGTGAATGAGCTCGTGTTCTTTCCAGTCAAGAAAGTATTAGATATTACCTTAAACAATTTCACGGCTTCAGGTTCCAAAAACCCTGAGATTGCTATCATAAGGGACTTAAGTCATCGCTTTGAAATCAGATATTCTCTTTACAGAGATCAATTACTTTCTACTTATATTGGAAGCTTCTTTAGAATAACTGTGACACGAGATGCTCAATCACGAGTAATTGATCCAGTTACATTTGGGAACGCAGTGATTGCAATCTCAAATCTTCTTATTATTGCTGTGGAAGAAGATACTAAAGGAACTATTGAAAATTCCCATATTTCAGAAGTTTTAACTCTTTTAGAAAGACCAATAAGAGCAATGGGCAATTATACCGAGTCTTTACCACCAAGTGTTGACCTTTTAAGTGGTCAAAATAGAAGTCAAGTGGTTAAACATCAACATTTAATTGCCTTGTTGCATGATTTAGCGATCAAGGAATTTTTTGACATCTGCGTTAAATATAATTCCCAATTGAATGATTTAGTATTGTCCGCAAGAGTGTTTAAGCTTGCAAAGAGAGTTATTGATGCTGCTATTGCACAGAGATCAAACAAAAGGGAAAATCTAAGCATATATAGAAGTACATAGACGAGAGGAAAGGTAAGGGAGGGAAACATATATATTCATAGACTAGAAGTCTACCTTCCTTCAAAAGATTAAATAAAAAACTTTGGTATACATTATTGTTGTCAAACTTTGTTACTTACCTATTTGTTTTATTGATTGATTTATTTATTTGGCCCATTGTTATCGTTATACCTTCTATCATTTGGTAAAGTATCTAACAAGACAGGCTTTAACACTTCTTCGTCGAATTTGGTGAACCATTTTGAATGTTCATCTGTAGTTAAGAATGAGCCAAAGGCACCACCTAATGTTTCAGCAACAGAACTAGTTTGGTTATTTGAGCCTCCGGAAAGGAAATCATCACCATCACTTCCTACATCGTCATCATCAATCAAATCTGCAGTTGAACTATTAACTGAAGCGCTACCTCCTTGATGGACAGAATTGCTTGAATTGTTTCTAAATGACCCAAGTGATAAATTTGATTCATTTCTTGATCTCACATCTTTTAAAGCTGACTTAGAGCCAAATCCGCTGGTAGGACCGAATCTCCTACTACCAAAAATGTTTGGATCATTACTCAGGACGTTATTTGATGTTGGCCCATAAGTTGGTAATCTAGGAGCTTCGATTTCAAATTCATCATCAGATTCATCATGTTCATCAATGCAACCAATTTTAATCCCTAATATTTCCAACATCAGGGCAGTAGTACCACCAAATAAAATAACTGTGAGTACAACAACTACCAATACCGTTGCCAATAAAGTCCATTTTGCTTCACCTTGGATACCCATAGCTAAAGCAACACCAACTGCCCCTCTTAAACCTGCCCAAAATATCATCATTTGATAAGAATGTGATATTTCATCAGGTGCAACATTTGAAGAAGCAATACCTCCGTTTGCTCCAGATCTATTGATAAATTCTTGAAATTTGGCTTTATGAAGAAAATTCAAAAATCTTGATAATGGGAAAACTGCCAGCCATCTTGCAACACATATAGAAGCAAATGTAACTATAATAAGTAAAGGTTTAAAAACCAATTCAACTTCAGTAAATAATGATAAGCCCAAATAAATGAAAATAAAATTTTCCAGTAATTGAGCCAAAAGTTGAAAGATATATTTAGTTGCAATTTGAGTTCTTCTTGACATATTATAGTAAGCATAATGCTTTAAAGTGATTCCACAAAATAAGAGTGAAACAATTCCTGACATATGAGCACCATTTGAGAAAAAATAAGATTCATAGGCAAATAATAATACTAAACAAGTTTCAATTTGAGGATATCTTCTGATATGGGAATGTTTTAAAATAAGTGCAACAAGGATACCAATTAAAATTCCTATAATTGTTGAAATAGTAAATGACATTAAGAATAAACCAATACCTTCAAAAAAAGAGCTAAAATGTAAAGGTTTGCCATGAAACTTTTGACAAGTTTCAAACATAACAATTGAAATAGCATCATTAAGTAAAGATTCACCAAAAATAATTGTATATAATTTAGGATCAACTTTATAAGCATTGAATATAGATAAGATAGTAACTGGATCAGTAGCTGATAAGGTTGCACCAACAGCCAAAGCGTCAACAAATTCCAAATGAATTCCATCCAAACCTAAAGAAGTCCATATATAAAGGATAATTCCTAAAACCAAAGCTGATATAAAAGTACCAGGGATTGCAAAAGTTAAAATAGATCCAAGATTCCTGAAAAAATTAGCTTGATGTAATTCATAACCTGAATTTAAGATAATTGGAGGTAAAAGGATATTGAAGAAATAACTGGAATTGAATTTCACAGCATCTTGAATGTAATGACCTGGTGAAGCTCTAATTATTAATCCAACAATCATTCCATAGAAAATAGATAACACAGTTTCATGAATAGCCTTTATTCGACGTTGTTGAAGAAAGTAAGATGACCAGAGGGCAGAACATAATAGAAACAAAAGAATGAAAAGTGCCCAAGAAGAAAACATTTCTTCTACTACTGGATTTGATTCTTCTGGATCTTCTGGAGAAGTAACATCAGGAATTTGATCATCCATATCAGGATCTGAAGATAGAGCTCTCTTTAGGATATACTTCCCAGCATATAGAACAATACTTGACATAGTGAGATTTGTGATGTATATGTATGTGCAAATGAAGCGGCTTAGCTTTCTCTTTCTTTGATTATATTTTATCTCCTAGAATTGAACTGAATCTCTTTATGCTTGTTGAGAAAGATATGATTAAGGTACTTCGGTTATTTCTTTTGGGGGGGAGTATCAGATAGGTGGCACAAGGAGAAATTAATTGAATTTTTATCGCCAGGAGCAGTAGGTACTGTTGAATACTGTGTATGTATAAATCTATCTATCAATTGCTGAACCCGATTTTGTATCCTAACAAATAATTAACTATGCACCTATTATGTGCTGTTTATAATGAATTGATCGATTATGGAGTATTTGAGTTTCGGATTGTTAACAGAAACTAGAGTTCCTCGCTGGCGCGCGCTTTCTCGCGCACAGAGATTGAGACTGAAAGGTTTAGTCTCCTTTACTGATAGAGAGGCGAAAGGACTAGTGAAGTCAAGAAGCTACCAAGATAGGGTAGGTACAGGAAAAAAGTAACAACAAACAACAAAGAAATGAGGCAGGGTAACCATTTGATAAGTGTTAATGATTGTCTTTTGGCGGTAGCATGTGAATCTGAGTTTTGTAGAGCAACAGACTCTTCAAAGAGTGAACAGCTTACGTAAGTTACATTAGTAGCCATTGCCCAAATGTAGTAGTTAATGAGGTAAAGTTGCATGCTTGAGAGCATTCACACAGCTCCATCTGGGAGACAAGTTTCTTGATAAATACATCACAGCCTAGTCACAGCCAAGTCACAGTAGCACGGTAAATTCGTAATCCTTCAATATAGTTACAATCAATATTACAAATTGTATTTGTTATAAAGACTTTGGTCTTAGAATTAACTTGTCTGATGACAGACCATTTCCACTTAAACTACTGGCCTGTGTAGAGAGATGTCTGATCTCTCGCCCTCATCATGAATTGCGGTGAAACTATGAGATCACCTCTTATGCTTTAAGAAATGCACGTGAAAACATAAAAACTTATGAAGGCTGTTTGGTTAGCAATGTAAAGACGAAGTTGGTTACATCTCAAAAAAGTATAAAAACTGGCAAATGTTTTACACTCTTCTAGCAGATCCTATAATTAAACAATTTCTCACTTTATATATATTTTTTCTTTAACTATTTAACCAATTATGACTGAAAAGATTATCCTTCATTGGTATGTGTCTTCTCAAGTTTAATGAAATATCCTCAATTCCTAACTAACTCTCTTTTTTATAGGCTCCAACATCTGCGTTCTCATAGAATTCTTTGGCTCTTGGAAATACTTGATGTTCCTTATGAAGTCAAAATTTATAAAAGAAATGCCGAATATCGTGCACCTCCTGAACTTGATGCAATCCATCCTCTTGGTAAATCGCCAATAATTGAGATCTTCCCCGATTCAAATAACCCAAACGACCGCATCGTTCTTGCTGAAACTGGATACATTATGGAATATTTATTGGAACATTATAATCCAATGAATAAGCTTGTTCCTAGCTCAACTGCAAATAAAGAATTGATTAAATACTATCTTCATTATGCTGAAGGTACTCTTGAACCGAATCTTGTAGGTTTGTTGGTTCTATTACAAGTAAAAGCTCGTGCACCTTGGGTTGTTAGTCCCGTTGCAGGATTAATTGCTAATGCTATTTCTAAAGGATATTATTTTCCAGAATTATTGAAAAACTTAGCCTTCTTGGAAGGTCAACTTGCAGAAAAACCTGGTGAATATTTTGCTGGTGATAAATTATCTGCCGCTGACATTATTCTAAGTTTCCCAATTTATCATAATCTTTTCGGGAATGAAGAAAATAAGTCTCTCTTTAGAAAGCTTGATATTGATAAGGAGTATCCTAATCTTTTAAAGTGGACTCAGTCCATCGAAAAGGATCCATTCCTTGCTAGATGTGATAAAATAATCAACGCAAAAATTGCTGAACAGAAGAAAAATGGACAGTGGTAATAAAGATGTAATCATTCTCTAATTAAAGAAAAGTATATCCAAATTTCGTTTAATTTGTTGCACTCTTGTAAGAGGTTTGATATTAATTTATGTTGCGCTTAAAAAATTTGAAATTTGTTAAGTTTTGAATCTTTTGTGTTCATCTCTTTCTAGAATTGACTTCTGAATATGATCTTTGAAATGGTTAAATCGAATCTGTAGTAGTTGAACTGTAGTTATTGGATATGGACAGATTGTGAATATTGAATAGTCTTCGAATTTTCAGTTTGGCTGCGAAAATTGAGAAGATAATAATATGTTGCGACAAGAACTATAGAGAGAGCGACAAAGAGAATGATAGAATGAGAGAACGTGAGACATATCAAGTAGATGATAAGAGAATAGGCATATCTTGAAAAAATAATACAGTTGGATCATTGAATATTGATTGGAGAAAATGTATAAAGAAGACATTTCTTGAACTAGCCTACTCTGCATATTCACTGCGTTGTTGCAGAGCAACGGAGAATTCTTTTGATAACACACTTATGCTGATGGGTCATTCATACTAAACAAGTAAACTTATGGGCTGAGCTGAAAGGGGAGTAGGGAGGGGTGAGAAAGCAAAACAAAGAGTCCATTCTAAGAATTTAACCGATACTAATACCCGAATAAAGGTGGAACAAAGGATTCTGCTTACATCTTGAAAAATGGCTGAATTGATCCCAGCCACCTAAAATTTCTGCGGCCCTTAGCGTCAAGTTTTCGCAGCCACAACAAATTGGAACACTACAGGAAATTTCACAAAAGACAAGCCAGTTTTCCATCTACATTGGTAGCAATTATGAATTGGGTATCTAAAGTACATATATAATCTAGCCCAGTAAATCTACTTAACCTTATCTTCAAGATCCAAGTAAGCTTGAATCAAATTGTGCGAGACCCTTAAGCTGTGACTTTGAAGGAAAAGTTGAATGTCGCACAATACTGTAGCCAAGCATTCCCAGAACGCTAGAAAACTTCTATCAGCACGTAAATACTCGCTATTTTTTGAAACTGAGCGAGTGCGCCGGGACTAGAGCACATGACCAACCAGCACAACTCGAGAACATCACCCTATCCAACTATCCATCTAAAGATTCGATTGCTTCACAGTAAATAGGCAAATTCTCTTTTGCTCTGCTTTCCTCTGTTCTCTAATCCTTTCTGGACAATTGTAAACCTTTTTATTTCCACTCTATTTCATTCTCTTCTATTTTTCGACTCATTCCTTCATCATCTCCGCCTTAACTCAACTCCGTCTGCTGCAACCAAAATAGTTCAACCAAGAGATCCCACTCATGCAGGACAGCAATAGCAATAGCATTTGCTCCGTTTCTTTTGTTTCCCAACCCTCAAGATATTTCCATCAGCCCTGCACAATACCCAGAGAAGGAACGCTTTATCTAAAGCTCACGTCGCACAAATTTTTTCTTCTCGAACTTAAACCATAACATTAAGCCTTCTTTTAAGTAGATACATCTGTTCCCTATACTCTCGCTTCATAGACGTTATTTCAATCGTCTTTCACATCAACCCGAGGAACTGATACAATTTTTACTAGTTACTGAATAGGAAAATCTTGGTAGTTTATATCATCGAAGGGTTAGAGGCAACACGTTGCTAAAAAAAGCATCCAATTTCTTCATCCACTTCTCTCGTTTCCATCATCATTATCATTATCATCTAACCTCATAGATAGTCAGGTACACCCACATTCGCTTTATTTAACACTCAAGTACTCATGGCTTCTTCTCAGGTTAACCCAAATAGTTCTTCTACGAACCTTCACAGTCTCATTGGCAAACACACGCAATCAAAGAGAGCCGTGTATCAACCCCAACCAGCAAGGGCATATTTACCACTTCAGCAACAACATCGTCAATCTTCGTCAAAATTTAGCAACTTTTCAAACTTCCAATTACCGATCACTCCTCCAGTCTCTAAAACTGGTACACCAGAGAGGGAAAATGTCGAATTCTTCAATTTAAGTAATCAAAGATTAGATTCGTTTAGGAAATCCTCAACTTTATTGCCTCCAGTTAATCTTAAAATCGTGATTTTATGTCTTGGATGGTATTTCTGTTCTGTTATTTCAAGTAATAGTACCAAAGCAATTTTGAAACAATTTAATTATTCTGTGACGCTAACCCAAGTACAATTCTTGTTGAATTGTATTTTCTGTTTAATCCTTTTATCATTTATGATTAAATTTAACCAATTTAGCAAATACTTCCCGGCTGGATTATTGCCATTAAAAGCAGGTACTAATAACACTGAATCTAAGGTTAGTAAATCATCATTGGTTCCAATATCTGAATTCATCAGCCCAAATTCAGTGGTAATTAAAACTACTTTACCAATGGGAATATTTCAATTTGTTGGTCACATAACTTCTCATAAGGCAACCTCTTTAATTCCAGTATCATTGGTACATACAATTAAAGCATTATCTCCAATAATGACGGTTTTAATCTACAGAATCCTTTTCCAAGTGAAATACCAAATGATTACTTACTTAACTTTATTTCCTCTCATTGTCGGAATAATGTTAACCTGCTACAAACCTAAAAAACAATCAAATGTTATTCCTTTCTACATGACAGGACTTTGTTATTCTTTCATATCAATGCTTATTTTCGTGTCTCAAAATATTTTTGCTAAAAAAATTTTATCAGTCTGGGATAATTTATCAAATGAGTTACCAATTTCAAACAATTCCAATACTTCCAAGAAAGATAAAGAAAAATTCGATAAATTGACAATTTTGTATTACTGTTCAATAATTGGATTTATTTTCACATTACCATTTTACATTTATCTGGAGTTTAAGAACGAAAATCTTTCGTTATTCAACATCAATTATCATATCTATTCTTTGATGTTACTTAATGGGTTATCTCATTTTTTACAATCATTATTTGCATTTCAAATTTTAGGATCTATATCTACTGTCAATTATTCAATTGCTAATATTCTTAAAAGGATAATTGTTATCATAGTAGCAATAATATCTGAAGGTCAATTAGTTTCATACACCCAGGGAGTGGGTTTAATGTTGACCATGGGAGGACTTTACTGTTACGATAGGTGGGGTACTAAA
Organism: Chernovozyma sophiae-reginae; assembly: GCA_030564725.1. NCBI lineage: Eukaryota > Fungi > Ascomycota > Pichiomycetes > Serinales > Debaryomycetaceae > Chernovozyma > Chernovozyma sophiae-reginae. Next base: position 24,243 of record JAKTYG010000145.1, read on the forward strand.
CACACATAGAAGGAAAAGGAGAGAGAGAGAGAGAAATAAAAGTTTCAAACAGTAGCTCAGCTCCAAAAGATAAGAGAGGGCAAGTCTCAATGAATGTGATGGTATTTAATGACGCCATCAATAATTTCATGATAAAGATCAACATGGTACGGGTTACTATTCCCTACAATAACATCTTCACCTATTCTTACAGAAAGTCCAGCAAATAATAAAAAGTCTATTACATTTAATTTCTACCTTTGATTTAATTAAACAATTATCTTCGTCGTCCACTATGCAAAGCATGAGTTTTATAGATATTTTTTTTTCCTTTTCTTCATTAATGTCCAACGTCTTCATTAATAATACTCTTAATCATATCACCAAATGCAACCATAAATACAGTTTGCCAAACTCCTAACCCAATTCTTGGAGTAACACCTCTGTATAAACCTTTGATCCCATTGTTCTTATAAATATAATTAAATGCTTTTCCAACAGTTAAATTCTTTGGTCTATTTGGATCATGAGTTTTAGATTGCATTTCGACTCTAATAACTTCAATTGGTTGATTCCATGCAGATAAACCACCACCTACAACGGAAGCTCCAATTTTTTCAATTGCCGATAATTTTTGATCTTTATCTTTACCAGTAAGAGATTTAATTCCATCTTCAGCTAAACGAGCAAAGGCAAATCTTGAACCCCAATTAGTCATTTGACGGATAGCAACGGCATTGACCCCCTTATTTATACCTCTTATACCTTCTTTGGCATAGATATCTTTAAATACTTCAAAAGTGGTCTTTTGGACAACCCCAGGTTCAGCAGCTAATTTTGTTCTAGTAATTTCAACTGTTTTCATACAAGTACAGAACCCCATAGTTAAATAAGCTTGGAAAAGACCTCCACTTACTCCTCCTCCAAGACCAGCTAAGAAAGGACTTAAACCAAGTGTTTGAAATCTGAATTCAGCTTCTGAAGAAACGAAAAGTAACACTGCACCTTTAGTTGATGCTTCAATCCAAGCCCATGGGATGAGACCTTGATAAAATCCAAATATTCCTCCTCTTGACCAAACAGTTTGTGCTGCTTGAAAGATAGAAAGTCCTCTATTTGCAGCCATGGTAGTTTTGGTAACTTCCAATGGTTGACCAAGAGTTGATACCTCCGCAAGATTAAGACCTGCTCCTAGAAGGATATTTGAAAAACTGATAGGTTTCTTTTCAATCTTAGTAGGAGTAGCAGTAGTAGATGAAGACATATTTAGCTAATTTATTATTAATGTGAATAGTTTGAAATCAAGATTTAGTACAAGCGGACCTATATAAGAATCAATCAATTAAAAATTATCTTTAAGAAAAGAATTGTTGCTGTATTTTATATATTACTAAGAGTAAAACGTTCAGATTTTTTCAATTTTTTTTTTTTGGATTGATTGGATTTCTGCATCGCGATAGAAGTTTCGTTTACTCGATTGTCGTAATCAAGAATTACACAAAAAAGTGGGGAACCAGTTGTCCAGGTGAGATTGCAATCAAACATTAGGAAAGAGAAATTTGTTTAATTGAAACAACAGAAGGATAGGAACAACTGGAAAAATGAATTGATGATTTTTCATTTTTTGAGATTACATTTCTTACTTAGATCATGTAATGTTCTGATCTAAATGAATGTAGCTTAGAAGAACTGTCAGATCAATGCCTAGAGATATTTTTCACGCGAAATTAATCCTCTCCATCAGTTGAATTAGAGAGTATGTATAGAGCCCCGGCGACAGCATGCAAAATTTGGCCGAGCCAGAGCCGGAACCGTGAACGGAGCACAGTTTAAACTATGGCAAATAGATAGTATGAGAATAATGATTGGATAACAAACAAAGGTCTTGCAAAAGTATCTGTTCGAGGTTTAAAACAAGAGCGGGGTAAAGAAGTTGGGTGAAATGAAGAATGTCAATATATAGATACATTGCTTGATAAGAGAAATCGAGACGTCAACTGGAGGATGGTTAGTTGATCAGGCTGGGCCAGAGGGAGAGAGAAATAGAGAGAGAGAGAGAAACGACTATTATCCAGAGACCTGCATGTAAGCCCCATCGCAACGATAGCCAAAACTACGACGGCACCAAATCATTTCTCTATCATCTCAGCTCAGAAACTGTTCAACTGCAGGATCATAGATGAAACTCTCTCTAGGAGAGCTTGCAGACTCCGCGCTATAAATAGAGAAGTCAATGACTTGAGGGTTTATAGTGGAGCAGAATGTAGATGCGAGCGAGATGGGCTCATAGACTATCTCAGTAATAGTGTCTGGGGTGTCTGGGTGTCATGGCTCCAAATGCAGTAGTACTTTAGGTCAAGCATATGATTCGATTTTCAGTTGGCCCATTTTAAGATCGTAATGTTGAAAGATTGAGCCATATAGAGCAAATCAAACCGAGCATATGGGGCACATAAAGCATGAATAGCTCTAATCGATTGTTGATTCGTATTCATCGAATGATGCAAATGAATTGGACCACAAATCAACACCGGTTGTTGTATATGGTTGAATGAACTTGAGAAAACTTATTAGAACTGTAGTTGCAACCAATTCGTACAAGACTCTAAAAGTGATAACCCTCATTGGAGTCTCAGCTGGGCATGCAGAGCTCAGGAGCCAGGTGCCAAGAGTCAAGAGCAGAGCCCCAGGAGCCAGTCAACTGGTAAGTAATCCATTATCAGATTGGTCGCATAAAGATATCACGTGTTGGGCCGTTTTTCGCTCTCTTACTTTCTCAACCCTATCATCTCATTTTACGACGACTCCAACCTCTAAACTTTGGGTAAATTGATTTAGCCAACAAAGCGAGCGCCAATAATCGAAAGTTACGTTCCTGCCCATTGGCAGAATAGATGAATTCCAATGAAAAAGTCGCCAAAGGAGGATAAGCAGAAAAAAAAAAAAAATGAAAAAAAAAAAAATTAATCTGAAGAAACACCATGTAACTAAATCTAAGTCTATAAAATATATCTCACCATTTAACTTCAGATCTTTCTTGATCTACAAAATTACATTCAGATAATGTAAACTAAACTAAATTTTAATCCCTATACCTCATAATCTATCGTTGCTTTTTTGCTCTTCATCAATTTGATTATCTTTTATCTCCACGTGCTAAAACAAAAATCTCTTGGTACGCGCAACTTAGCGAGTGAAACTTCCGAATGTCCTTAAATCCCCCTTAAATAGATACTGGAACTTTCACTAAATACCGAGGAAAAAAAAAAATTAGATCGTCGGACTACCTTAAAGAAGCGCCAATTTGTTTTTTTCTTGGTGTGGGATTGTCTTTTATTTTTTGGGTTTCTTTTTCGAAACTAAATTTCCTATTGCAATTAATCGTTAGTTACAGGAAAATCAGAAACGGAAGATTATAGATTTAAGTCTTTCGATTCTCAAAAATTTTTCTCTTTTTGACTCTCCTTTTTTATTGAACTATCTATTCATTCACCTTCAAAGCTTTTTTTCTTAGTGGGTATTTAGGATTATCATTAATTCAATTTAACAACTGAGATCTCTCTAATCAGATCGATACGCGTAAAATTGGAATTAGTTCAGATCAACTTCCTCTTCTTTGAGTTAACTACAAAAAAAGAAAATATCAGTTTTGTTTTCTTTGAGGTAGACTTGTAGTTTTTGGTACAAAGAAACAAATCTTGCAAATTGTTTATTTAAATCAAAAATCCTGGACAATCATCGATTAACTGATTCACTTTATTCGTTCTTCAATTAAAAAATAATATGAGTACTTTAAATTCAAGCTCTACAACTGGTGGTGCAAACTCTTCATCAGTAAGAGGATCAAATGGTTCAACTGGTGTGACAAAACGTGGTAATGTTGCTACTTTTTCAAACAATTTAACTGCTATTAATACCTATGGTGAATTATTTGAAGTTCCTGATTATACTATTAAAGATATTCTTTCTGCTATCCCTGCTCACTGTTACGAAAGAAGAGTCTTTGAATCTTTGTATTATGTTGCAAGAGATATCTTTTGGATGGTAACTTTTGGTTATATTGCCAATAATTATATTCAATTAATTCCAAATGTCTATGGTAGATTTGCTGCTTGGTCTTTGTACAGTTTTGTTCAAGGTCTTTTAGGAACAGGTATTTGGGTTCTTGCTCATGAATGTGGACATCAGGCATTTTCTGACTATGTTTGGGTTAATGATACCGTAGGTTGGATTTTACATTCTTATTTATTGGTTCCATACTTTTCATGGAAATATTCTCATGGTAAACATCATAAAGCTACCGGTCATATGACTAGAGATATGGTTTTCGTCCCAAAGACTAAAGAAGAATTCTTAAAAGCTCATCATGCTCATACTTTAGAAGAAATTGCTTCTGATTCTCCTATTTATACTTTATTACAATTAATTTTTCAACAAACTTTTGGATGGATTTCTTACATTTTAACTAATGTTAGTGGTCAGAGATTAATTTCTATTCCATGGTGGAAGAAAAATCATTTCAATCCTGGTTCTGTTATTTTTGAAAATAGAGATTATTGGTTCATCGTTTTAAGTGATATTGGTATTTTAATTCAACTGCTTGTTTTATACACTTGGTATCAAAAATTTGGTGGATTTAATTTATTTGTAAATTGGTTTGTTCCTTATTTATTTGTTAATCATTGGTTAGTATTTATTACTTATTTACAACATTCAGATCCAAAGATGCCTCATTATGAAGCTCAAGAATGGAATTTTACAAGAGGTGCTGCTGCAACTATTGATAGAGAATTTGGATTTATTGGCAAACACATCTTTCATGATATTATTGAAACTCATGTATTACATCATTACGTTTCAAGAATCCCATTTTACAATGCTAGAGAAGCTTCAGAAGAAATTAAGAAGGTTATGGGAAAACATTACATGCATTCAGATGAAAACATGTGGGTTTCTTTATGGAAATCTGGTAGATGGTGTCAATATGTTGATGGAGATAATGGAGTATTAATGTTCAGAAATGTCAATGGTAATGGGGTTAAACCAACTTGAGTAATACCCGTTTACCAGTCAAGATGGAACCGGTCGATTTAATTCTGGGTCCTAGAATGTGTTATGCCTCTCTCTTCTTGTTTGCTTCTTTTTTATTCATCGTTATTTTATTATCATATGACTGAATTTTTTGGCTGCTTCTCCATCTTGAATTCTCTTTAATTTTATTTTATTTTTTTTACAACTTGTTTATAAACTAGAACTAAAGTTATAGATTATATTAGAACTTATACATAAATACATACTTATATATATATATATATATATACAATCATCAAATGTCGAAATCGTAGAATATTCATGATCCTAATCGAAATGGTGAAGAACAGAATTTTGATTGCGTCGATCTCCTATCAAT
>JAKTYG010000146.1:4429-29486 GCA_030564725.1 Chernovozyma sophiae-reginae
CTGAATTCAAATTTAGCTGATAATACAAAGTATTTGCAATTCAATATTTCAAAGTTTTTTTTTTTTGGATATGGATAACTACAAAATACAAAACATTGAAGTATAGCCTTTTTTCTTTGCAATACTTGTTTCAAATTGCGTCTTTATTTTCTACTATTGTACTTATATTAAATTGGATTGACTTTATATTTTTTCATTACCCTTGTTCTTTTGCTTGTATACCCTCATCATAAAAAAAGATTGATTCCATATTATTTAATGAACATTTTCTTGCTATTTCTATAATTCTGTAATAAAATTCCAAATTTCATCAACAACTATTTTGGCATCTTCATCTAAAGTTTCTGCAAGTTCATCAATTAATGACTCTTTATTGGTTAAATTATTGGTTTGTAAATGTTGACGAATGAATTCTATTAATGATTTCTCTCTCAAACCCAAGTATTCTTCAATCAAATCTCCAATCTTGTTAGCAATTGAATTAGATTTCTCATCTGATAATGATGAAATAATGATATCTTTGGAAGAAGACTCAACAGAGTCAGCTGGTTCAGAAACAGTACTAGAAATAACAGAAGTACCAATTTCTTCAGTAGATCTGACCTCTTCATTAAATTTCTCAAGAAGAGGTTCAGTCTCAGGTTTGGGTTCCGGCTCCTTATAATTCTCTCCAGCCTTATCGTTCTTACTTTCATCTCTATCTAAACTTTCTCTCAGTTGATCTTCATTATCCAATTTTTCTTCAGCAGTTCTTTCTTTTGTTCTCAAGCGTAAATACTCTGAATGATTATTATAATACAACCTTATCCTTGCAGTGTTTAACCCCCCAGTCTTGAATTGTTGCTTGGTATTAAAATCTTGGAAACTTTTAAAATCTTCAATGAATTTACTTTTATTCTCCATAAGAAAGTCTTCATAGCTTTCGAGTCTGTTAAGTTTCGAGATTAATTCATTTTTTTCAAAATTTTCTAAATTTTCCATAACTTGCAATTCCTTTAAGTAATCATCTTGTAATTTCATTTCAGTTTCACCTTGAACAAACTCTTGATATTCTTTGTCATCCAAATTTTTATAGTTATCGACATATTGAGGTTCTTCCAGATTTTGTTCATGGGCTAAATTGGACTGGGTTCCCCCTCCTTCATTGGATTGAATTTCTTCAAATAATTTCTTTAATTTAAGTTTTGCCTGTTGACGTTCTTGTTCCATTTCCTTTTTCCTTCGATCTTTCTCTATTTTCAATACTTTTGATCGAAATTTTATTATATCTTTAACTATGCCATCTTTCATATCATTTGGTACATCTACCAATTCACTTGGTTCAACCTTGTACGAGTTATAATAAGACATAACAGCATCCAAGTCTTCAGTACCAGAATAATGCAGAGATTTCTCTTTACTTCTAGGGTTTTGAATGATTTTTTTGATATCTTGAAACAATTTATCTTGAACTTCGACTCCATTTTGAATGTCATTCTCCCGTTCAGTATTTAAGAAGATATCAGCCGACGGATCTATGAATATTTTTAAATCTTTTGATATTTTCAAAACAGAATCATTTAGATTCTTCATAAATTGTTTTAATATGAAAGCATTTTCTAATTTAACAAATAAAAGTCTGTTCTCGATGTAATCGAAGTTTATATTCGACCACTTAAACTTTCCATTTATTGAATCCATCAACATTTGGAGAATTCTCTCTATTGCAGATTTCTTTATTAATGGGAAATTCTTTATGGTTAGTATAGTAATCTGTTGTTGTAAATTCTTTGGAAAGAACTTTTTGATATCTATGTAATTTACGGGATCATTATCTATATCTATGTCCATATCATCCTCGTCATTGACGATACCTCCATCATCATCATCATCATCATAATTGTTGTTCATTTCTACAAGAAGATCTTTGGAAAGGAAGTTACTATCCATGGACCCTGCAATAACATTTTTATACGCTTTTGATTTAATTTTAGAATTATTTGATTTGATCAATTGAAGTATGGTACCATTCTTAAACACTGGAATAGATATACCTGGTACAGAAATTTGTTGTTCATTGATTGAGGTATTGTCCAAAAATGGTAAAGGCTTTAGTATAGATGAGACAGTTTTATTCAAAGGAGGAACTAAATATGGAGAAACTGACGTCAACGAATCACTATCCACGGAAGACATTCTTGAACCAGCCAGTGTTTAAAGGAAGAGTAGTTTCATCTTGATACTGTGAAATGGCTGTGAAATGTGAATCTTTTCTGATGTGAGAATTAAAGAAAATCGGATTATATACAGGTCATTAACTGCAGCATTTTGATCCATTCAAGAAGAGACATTTTCATGGGAAAGATGTAACAACCAAAATGGAGTTACGGCCATATATACGTTCTGTGTATCAATAGGAATATTATATAATTGCAATCTACATTAGCATGGGATTGTGACCGCAATTCAATTTTTTTCTCAATTCTTTCCCTGGGGTCCCAAGCTTAGCATTGAAGCTCAATGAATCTCAAATGTATACCAGGTCCTGCAACCACCCGCTTCCAGCCTTATTTTAGTTTTCATCTCTATGAGCAGTACCAAATATTAAATCTCCTTCTCCTCTAGAATATCGTCGAGGGTTAAATCATCAGGAAATTCCATTGCCTTATTCCAGAATTTTGATAAATGTCTAGCACCTGAATCACATGCAATCACTACGATCTTTTTGCCAGGTCCATAAATCAAAGCAGATTTCACTGCTGCAACACAATTAATTGCAGCAGATGAACCCCAAAAGAACCCATCATTGATACAAAGAAATTTCGCCATCTTCAATGCTTCTAAATCACTCACTCTTATAGCTTCATCTATAAATGATTCACCTTGTTTAAAATTCCAAGTCAATCGATTAAGTCCAATTCCTTCAATTAAAGTATCAACTTGATGTCTTCTTCTCGTTCCTTCTCTTTCCACACTATCATACATAACCCCGTAGTTGATTCTATTTGATAACCCAGAACCTTGAGGATCGGATAATATGATTTTAATGTTGTCATTACAATTTAATTTGAGATATCTTGAAACCCCAGCAATTGTACCTCCAGTTCCTGAACCATTTATAAATATATCAAGATTGTTTTCCATTTGTTTCCAAATTTCTGGCCCAGTTGTATTGTAATGTATTCTCCAATTGACATCAGTTTCAAATTGATTTGCAAAAACTGCCAATCTACTATCATTGACGTCATCAAGGATTTCTTGAGCTTTCCTCTTTGCAAAATTTACATATTGATTTGGATCAGTAATTGGAGCTGGTTTAACGGGATAAACAACAGCACCAAGTGCTTTCAATAACTGAATTTTTTCATTTGCAGTATCATCTGGAAGACATATGTGAGCCTTATAACCCAAACTATTTGCTAATACTGCAAATGATATTCCAGTTGAACCTGATGTACCTTCAAATATCACATCAGGATGTCCCGGTCTCAATTTACCTTTACGTTCATATTCTCTTATGATTGCAAGAGCAACTCTATCCTTTGCACTTCCAGCGGGATTTTCCAATTCCAATTTAGCATAAATTTTACATCCAGTTAATTTAGATAACGAAGGGATTTCAACCAATGAAGTATTTCCAATAAGCAGAGTAACACCTCTTGATCTAGGAGGTAACAGAGTTAGTTGAAGCTGAGGTCGATTACTTACATCATATACTTGTTTAATTAGTAATACCAATGCTACAAAAGAAGATGAAAATGCGATGTATTCTTTCCAAGACGGTGAAGATCCAGTCATACTAATCAGAATATCAATGGTCGAATCAAATAGAACCGATTTTGATATCTGAAAGGCTGACTTACACTTCATCTCAATGCGATTTTTGTGGCGCATTTTGTTTGAGAAATGCTGAACTGTGAGGCGAAAAAGCTGCAAAATTGATGCAGAAACGGCAACCGTCTTACATATTTACAAAGAAATACACGAATTTTGGGGCCAAAACATAAATACAGAGTCTGACCACTCAGTCCCGGTTTCCCGCAGGGAACATCCCTCCGCAGGAGTCTCCATGAAATGGCCCTAGCGGAGCGGGAACTGGATCTCCCTACAATTTAAACCTTAGCAGGTCAAGACGCTCCGCTGGCCGCTGCCCGCGGGTAGCCACTGCGTGGAGCTTGGCTCGCTTCGCGAGAGAAAGGGACCATCCATCGTGTACGCGGAGAAGTATCTCGTTTTGAAAGAATAGAGTTGGAATATCAGTCTCGACTCTCCGAAAAAGGGCACTAGATGCAGATTCAGTCTCACAGCACTGTCTTTTAGCTACGGGTAGCCTAAAAGGTGGGAACAAGTGGTCATATGGATAAATAATCGATGGATGGTGAAGGTGGGGCGAATGTTCCGGAGGGTGGGGTTTCGGAGACTAGGGTCCGGTGGGGGATCTGGAGAAGAGGAAACAGGATTAGTTTCCACCACTTTGGGTGCAATTACCAAATAGGCTCTACGTTTAATAAAGAGTATCCGGTTGACAGCTGGAGAAGTTACAATTCCGAAATTAAAGGACTTCTGCCTAATTCCTGTTGGTACGTTATGCATGAACTTTACTGAAAGAAGAAAGAGGGTGGGGGGGACCAGAATCGCACTGGTCGAAGTTCAAGAAAAGAATTTTAAGACGCAACAAAAATGGTTGGTATCTCGAAGGACCTCACAAAAGGAGAGATAACCATTAGAATCCAGCATTAGTGCACTTAGTACTGTTATTCCGAGATCTTGTTGAGCTTGACGAGTTGAAATTGATGATCTTGATTGAACATGCAAAGTAGGTAATGTTGTGGGGTTGCCCCTCTTCTGCACCACATTAGGAGCGGAAAGAGTAACCTGTAGTAGCGTAGGTGAGATGATTGCATGAATCTTTTTATGCAATGAGCCATTTGAGCATTAGGAAGCTGAGAATGAGCTCATCGAATTGATTTTAAGAATGAACAGGATTGGAGTCTCTTATGAACATCTCGGGAATTGTTACTGATTTAATTTGGGCTATGGAGTCATTCCGTCTTCCAATCAGAACTTAATTTTTTTTTTTTTCTTGTAAGACTTTTCATGTGAATTTGACTCTTGTCAATGGCAATGGTCCAGCCATATCTCAGATATGGTCTGACTAACATTCTCAACTATAAGAATTGCTATGGAATTGTTCTATCGATAATGTTAATCAGCTATTTAATGTAATGTAACCAAATACCTAATGTTACTGAGACTCCAAAATACCAAGTCAATCCAAATTTTTATCCCTAATTATATCGTATTCCTATTCAATTCAGTATCACTTTTGAGACAATTTTGCATCCAATACTTGTAGTTTTCACCTTTTTTTTTGAGAGAGCATCCTTCGGGTTAGAGAGAAATTCCCATCCCCATATCTTTAAAATTTTGTGTAATCTCCGGAAAAAAACCGGCTAGTTAAAAGAATGAGTAGTAAATTTTTTTTTTCACTTCTAAGTTCTACTGAACAAGATACTAGAGGAACTAAAATAAGCTTCAGTTTCTTGCTAGCAATGAATATTAATCAGTTTACATGATCCATATTTTCTTAATTCAATACCTTTGTACCTTCCAGGTGTAGTACCATTTCTGTCTCCGTCAGTCTCTGTATCTCTCTCTCTGAGTCTCTCTCAGTCTCTCAGTCTCTCAGTCTCTCAGTCTCTCAGTCTCTCAGTCTCTCAGTCTCTCTCTCTCTCTATCTCTCTCTCTCTCTCTGGTCTCAGACAACTCAATTGTCTGAAAATTTGAAGTCCGGCAGGGAACGGAGCCGGAAAAAAAATTCATCCTCAAAGAAAAACGGGGTAAATTTCAAATTTGGGCCCTGTAAAAAACAGTTTTGGGACTAAATTCATTCACTATAAATCAGTAAACGAAATGGAACTTTCGAGTATTTGTAGATAACTTTTATCTTTCAATCTCAATTTGTCTATAAAATTTTATCTTTTTTCTACTCAATAACTGTACAACATTTGATAATTTTTTTTGTTCTAACATCGTTATCTTTCATTTAGTGCCAAGTACTGAGAACTATTTATACGTTAATGTACCGTATATTTGATTTATTTTATTTTTGTTGCTAAATCGTCCTCCATAATAAGCAAAAAAATAAAGAATTCTAAAAAAAAAAAAATAGAAAAGTGACAATCTTGAGAATCAGTAAATTCACTAACTAAGCTTGACAAGAGGTAACTTTGTCTGTACTCTTTTTTTGCAGATTTACTTTTTTTTTTGTGAACATCTTATATAATCTGTCATTCATCAAATTGTTTGAATTCATCTTCATTCATTGAAATTATTTAGTGGAAAAGAAATCGTCACCAATCAATTATCGGTTATCATGGTGAAGGATGATTCCTTGGTTGAGAAACCAAAAGCTTTCACTATCAAATATAAAAGACCAAGAGGTTCAAGAGCTTGCTTAGTTTGTCGTTCAAGAAAAGTGAGATGTGATGCAGAAATTCATATTCCTTGTACAAATTGTATAACGTTTGGTTGTGAATGTACCCTTCCAGAGGCAAAAAAAAGAGGCAATGCTGGATCTTCTGATTCAGCAACTAAAAGAAAAGCTCCCAATCCAACTAATCAATCATCATCTGATTCCAATATAAATTCTTCTATTCATATTAAAAATGAATCTGAATCTGGTTTATCGGAAACTGAACTTAATCGTAAGGCTCAACTGATTAAATTTGAGAATACTAGCAATCTTAAAAATGGAAATCTTCATAATAATGTTCATAATGGTGGCAAGGCTAAAAAGGGAAATCAAAATAATTCCAACAGGCATAATAATCACAGTAATAATAGCAATGGTAATGATAATAATAACTCAGGACATAACAACAATAATCATCGTCATGGTATGCATTCGTCAAATTCTTATGATGATCACTCCAATTCAAATGAACCTGTATTAAACATATCTCAAAGAAGTGTACCACCTTCCTTAACTTCAAATTATAAGAATAGACCTTCTATGCATAAAAAGGAAATTCTAAGTGGTAAAGGGAAAGCTTCACTTACCTTTCTTGGATCTTCTTCCATTGGTCATGTTGGAAAAAAAGTTGGCCAAAATCATGTGGAACTAAGTGAAGATTTATTTGATTATAACGATACAACTTTAGATTCTGTGGAATTAGAAATTTTAAAATTAAGAGGTGCATTTTTATTACCATCAAAAGGATTATCTCTTGATTTAGTTGAATCTTATTTTGAACATGTTCATCCTTTAATGCCAGTGATAAATCGAACTGAATTCATGAAAAAATTCAATGATCCAGATGATCAACCTTCATTAATGTTATTACAAGCAGTGTTATTATGTGGATGCAGAATTAGTAAGAATCCTTTATTACTAGATTCTGGAGGTTCCAATAATCTTGCATCTTTAACATTTTATCGTAGAGCAAAAGCTTTATATGAAACTAATTATGAAAGTGATCCAGTATCATTGATACAAACTTTAATATTAGTAGGTTCATATTGGGAAGGTCCTGAAGATGTTACTAAAAATTCTTTTTATTGGACTAGAGTAGCTTTAGGTTTAGCTCAAGGGTTTGGATTTCATAGAGATGTACTGGGTTCTCCAAATTTAACCGTTTCAGAGAAAAAAATTTGGAGAAGAATTTGGTGGTGTCTTTTCGAGAAAGATAGGAATGTTGCAATTGCATTTGGTAGACCTTCAGTAATTGACTTAAATGATTGTGATGTTAAAATGTTAACTATCGAAGATTTTGTTGAAGATGAATATGATGAAAAAGACCCTTCTATCTTCATTCCTTCAAATTATCCAGTGAATGAAACTCAAGCTTTATATTTTATTCATTTGGTGAAATTAGCGGAAATTACTGGAATAATTGTTAAACATCAATATACTGTTAAAGCTGAACTGATGAGAAGAAAGAATAAATTCCCAATTATTCAACATTGTGATATGTTAATGGGTATTTGGTTTACAAATTTACCAAAAAACCTTGTCTTTTCACTTTCAGATAAATCAACTCAAAATTTTTACAGTTGTTTATTGAATGCTCAATATTATAATCGATTATATTTGATACATAGATCCAATTTACTTCGAATGGCCAAATCAAATTCCACTAATCCTAACAATTATAAATATCCTTCTTGGGGTATATCATTTCAAGCAGCTAGAATGATTTCCATTGTATCAAAGAATCTATTGGATAAAGATCAAATCAAATATTGTCCAGTAATGTTTGTTTATATCTTATTCAGTGCATTAATGATGCTTATATATCATGTTGATTCTTCGAATCATGTGATTTCTTCTACTGCTAGTGATTCATTGTTTGTTTCAAGAGCAGTATTGAGAGAATTAGCGAAGTATTGGCCAATAGCAGGGGTATTGGTAAAATTATTTGATAAATACGCCAATGATAAGATAAAAAGAGCACAGATCATTGAAAATGCAAATAAAGTTGAAGAATATCGAGAATTAGAAGCTAACAAAATTGATTTGGAGTCACCAACAGGTATCAATTATTATAGAGGTGAATCTAGTCCCACCAGTAGTTCGATAAATATGATGAAGACTCATACCATGGGTTCACCTGCACATCTGACTAGTTCAGGCATATCTCCAAGAGGAGGAAGTTATAACAAAGAAATTGGTCAGGATCTTTCCCAATCACAATTATTACAGCAACAGCAGCAACAGATAGATATACAACAACAACAGCAATATCAACAAATGATTCGGAGTAGGCAGAACCAACCCAATCAGCAGAGACAACAAAAGCAACATCAGCATCAGCAACAGCAACAGCAACAGCAACTGGGTCGTGTTACAAATGATAACCAAAATATCGAGCAACTCGTCCAACAGTTTAAACATCCAGCAAAGCGTAATGATGCACCTTCATCTAAAGGTACATCTGAAACGTCTCCTACTTCATCGACCCAATCTTTCCCCGATATATCTCTTGTGACAGAGGATATTTCAGCTAACACCAATTTTTTTGAAAATTTCGAACCTACTCAACTATTCCCGGAAATTAAAACCAATTATCCACCAAGTAGATCACAATCCCCTTCACTAAATGTTGCTTCTGCATCTATTAATGATAAATTAACTTCTATTGATGAAATTAACAATAATGATATGAATGAAAATACCACCATGAGCTATAATATTGATGGAGATCAAATAGTTACAAATCCTTCTGAAGGTTTGATTACTAACTTTATGGATAGTTCATTTATTAACATGAACTTACAACCTTCAGTTAACAAGTATTTGAATGACGACCTTTCTTCTCTATTTAACTTCCAGGTTTAGTTATTTATGACTGTATATTTTAAATACATAAGTATTGGAAAAAAATAAAAAAAAAGACCCTAGTCAAATTGAAAGTAGCACCATAGAAATTTGTTGTGATCCTTATCTCTCAAGACACTTTTCAATCAAAAATTTTAAACTCGATTCTTCTTTTTTTTCTTCGACGAATGCTTCACTCGCTTCAAATTCTCCAAGATATCTTCTCTTTGTAATCTCTGAGTATGACCTACTAAATTCTGGACCACTGATTCATATATTTCATAATCTTTCTTCAACTCATTTAGTTGATTCTTCCATACACTGCTTAGCTCAATTAATTGTGAATAATTCTTTTGATAATGACTTAATATGTCATCCAACTCATTTGTTGATAATGTGTGTAGCCTTTGAATCGATGAATGATCTAAATTATCAAGTTCTGTACGGGAAAGAACGTCAGAAGTTTCACCAAGTAATTTCATTTCTTCATTGGTATCAATTTTAAGATCTCTAAACTCTGGTATTATAAATCCATTCCACGAGATATCATTTTCCGATATTGTCTGATTTTTGTTAACGTTATGCTTTGGTTTATTCAATTTATTATCGTAATGGTACTCAAATTCCTTAATTTCATGCGAAGGTAGTATTTCATCTAGATTTACGGGGACTCCTAATTTAAAGAGTAAATGTCTTCTTATCTTCAGTTTTATCCAGCTGGGGGGCTTCAAATGCGGTAACAACGACAACTGATTGTATATATGTTCAGATCTCTCAGAAAGAAATGAGTTTGATGACATATCAACAGTATCTTTGTGATCTTTTGAATCATTGGGGAATACTTTATCCAAGAATTGATTCAATTTGGAATCAAAACTAGACTGATACGATAATATTTGATCATCAAATAGGAACACATTCGATGCAACCAATTGGTTTTCTGTACCGTATGAAGTTTGCAACTTTTCAGAAACCTCGTTTTCATTGTATTCATTAAAATCGTCAAAATCGTCGTCGGAGTCTGTGGGTGGATTATCTATTTCATTTGGTTGATTATGGTTAGTGCATTCATCTTTGAGTTCTACCGTGGTCAGTAACAGTTGGAAATGACGTTCATCTATATCATCTATATCATTCAGTCGTTCGATCTCTTGTTCCATTTTCATTCCATTTAATTGAACCAGTCAACGCTTTAGTAGCTGTTAAGGATACAAAGGAAGTGTCTTAACGTTAAGCAACTTTATGAAGTATTCAGAATAGAATGAAATCTAACGAAGGGCCATAATCGCACATTATGAGTTTGCTGAGAGACCGCGAACCAAACCAGGAAGGTATTGCACACAGCACAACATTTTACATGGTGGAGAGAACGATGGAAGTAAGGGTAAGTATCAGTTATTCTTGTTCAACGGTGCTTTCGAGGTATGGATGAGAAAGAATAAAACAGAAAGAAGGGGCTATATATATACATATGTATTATATAACAGAAATCCACTTTAGTTGTAGGTTGAAAATGAGACTCCAGAAAGTGGAAGATTAGGTTCTGGGGAAGTTGCTTGCAAAGTGCAACACGTGAATAGAAGTTGCAAATTATACACTTCACCATATCATCTGAAATGATTCAAGAGAGTGAGTCACCCATTAATAAATAAATAAACAAACAAGTACCAAATATTGATCTCTCATCCAAGACTCTGCTATGGTTCTGACTCAGACTGCAACTTAGCCTGATAAATGGTCAATATGTTCATTGACCAGGATCAGATTTGTCCACGTGATCACCAGTCTTTCCTATTCTTTAGAGAGAGAACTACTCAATGACTAATGGTTGTTCAACATACTTCCTTTTTCTTTTCTTTTTGCCTTCCCAACTAGTCAAACATTATTATATAAGACTCCAAAATGGAAGGTATACGACGTCTAATCATATTTGCAGTGGGAAATCCCGGTCCAATGAACCGTCATTCAGCTGGCCATTATATGTTAGATCTACTTGCCCAAAGATACGAAATTTCGCTATTCAAATCAAAATCTAACTATGCTTCAGGTGGCTCTGACACCATCACCTTAGTGAAATCTTCAGTGTTTATGAACGAATCTGGCAAAGCTCTAAAACAGTTCTTAATGACCCATCCCACCGAAACACAGGATGCTTTAATAATACTCTACGATGACTTTGAAGTTAATTTGGGCAAGGTCAAGCTAACGCCTTTGAAGACTCCAGAATCTCATAATGGCCTTAGTAGTTGCTCAAATATATTGAGATCTCTAAACAATAAACCTGATGATATTTTTAAATTAGGTATCGGTATCGGTCCGAAGCCAAAGAACTCTAGTAGGTTAGAGATGTCATCGTGGGTTCTTTCAAGATTCAAGATTGATGAGCTTGAAAAATTGGATACAATGTCATTCCCTTTGGTTTGTGATTATTTGGATCATATATTGATGGAAGGTACAAGGGCCAATCCCGAGGCAACAAATAGAGTTAGCAAGATATTTGCTAAAAAGATCCAAAAAGGTCTTTATAGTTAATTTCTCCTGGACCTACAACAATATTCTGAAAGATTTAATTCGGGGCACATACAACAAAGCTCCTAAACATTTGTTTAGATACATACAAAAGTCCACCAACGCATACATTTATTGATATTTATTCAAAATACCGTGTTTCGTCTTGAAATCTTGTTGTCACTAGAAGTAGACAGTCTTCTGAATATTGACAGGAGAAGGCCAGAGCTTCTGGAATCATCGGCTGGATTCTCTGGCTCATCAGTAATAGAATCATAATCATCGTCGTCATCGTCGTCATCGTCAACATCGTCATCATCTTCAGAGGGAACGTACTCATCATCATTTATTTCATCAGAATCAAACGAATACAGACCCAAGTTAAACTGAGACAATTCTGCCACATGATCTTCATCACTGTAATCACTCGAGTCATCGTCATCGTTAATATGAGTACTGCTGAGTTGTGAATCATTTATGACTTCTGTACCTTTACTAGTATTTGAAGATATTTCAAATTGTGATACTTTATTGTTGGACTTACATGATTTCCGTCCCCTTTCAATGGCCCTTTCAATGCTAAGTCTGTGCTTAATAAATAATAAACTTGGATAAATACATCTTTCACCTTTCACAATCATTTCATTTAATTGAGCTTCTGTTGGATCACTTAATATATACCAAAAGTCTTTCAATTTTATCTTGGGCCAGATAGTTATGCTACCGCTAAATCTTTGTAACCAAATATTCAGCCAATCTTGCTCAAAGAAATGAGGTAACAAGTCAAGAGTTTTAATGATTTGTAACCACTTTGTAATTTCTAACTTAAATAATTGCTCTAAAGCAGTAGCAACAAATCCACCTCTTAATGAAGCATATTTTTCTCTTCTTGTAGTTCTGCTAGAGATTGCAACTGGTCTACCGACAGAACCCTTTGGTGCAAAAAAGAACAACAGAATATGAGGATTAACCTGTGAGACAATTGAAAAGTTAACATTATAATAGGTGTTCAAAGCATCCAAAGGGATATCAGTTCTTAAAGAGCCATCTCTCCATTTATTACCCAAAGAGAAAGGAACAACTTCTTGATTATGAGGATTTTTCATCATTAAAGCAACCGGGTTTAAAATTCCTGGGACTGCCAGTGATGCAAGTAATGAAGACCAAATAATACAATTTGGTGAGGTAATACTATTACATAGAATAGCTGGTGAATGAGGATCTGAAGGAACGGTTGAAATATTTAATTTCCTCCCAGTTCTTTGATAAGCTTCAGAAAATGTAGTTGAACCTCTTGTAAAGAAATTTGATTTTCTTGCCCAAGCTATTGAATCGAATCTTGCATTGGTTCTCCACCATCTTGGAATCCAAACGTACCAAGGATCTTCACAAGCGGTAATTTTTTGAGCTAGTTTTGGAGTAAGAAGTTTCTTTAATTCACTATTCGTTCTGGTGCATGCTAAAGCTGCAACAATTCCACCACCTGAAGTTCCAGAAATTATTGAAGGTAACAAGTCATTGTCTAATAAAGCTTTAACAATTCCAAAATGGGTATATGCAAAACATGCTCCTCCACTAAGACATAACGCAGATTTCCCATAATTCTTCATAACAATCTTGAAAAATTTCTTCTTGATATCTGGTGGAATTTGATTAGAATTTATTATATGATCAATACAAGTTGTAACCTCTTCTATGTATTGACTGACAAGATTTTTCGTACCAAAGTATCTATGAGAATACAACTGTCGATTTTCTATTCCAGCGAAGTTTTTTTTGATACAACCTTGTAACATGATGAGTAGATTGGAATCATCGTTTTCATTTCTGAACTGGGATAGCCTTGTGATTGTAAGTTTAACTGTTCTATAATCATAGTAAGAAAACTTTGGGTTTACTGACCATTTATCAAGTCCCAAATGTTCATCCAATTCTATGGCAGTATTAACCCATTCGGCATAACTATTTGATGTTCGAAGTTTATCTCTTATCCTTTTCCTTTTCCCAACCCAGGTAAACATATATTCTGATAATGCAACGTAAGCTCTTACAAATATATAGCAAATACATAGGAAACTTATCCACAGTTGAACAAATATTAATATTGGCCATCGAAGTAAAGTGTAAGATGCACTAGATCTAAACTCATTTCTAAGAGTTTTAGATAAAGAAGGTTTAGTGATAGATTTTTTGACGAAACTTTTCTTTGGTTTTACTTGATGACTTAAGTTTTGGTTAGAACTCAGATTCATTGGATACCAGTCGGATTTTGAAGATATAAGAAGAGATTTTGCTGGCACCATAGAAGAAGCCGTGGGATCAATAATATCATTCAGGTATGTATCATTTTCAGGGGCTTGATTTGAATCTGAAAAATGGGACTGTAAGGAAGCACTCAGTAAGTGGTCTCCAGTAGTTATCTCATCATCATGTTGATGTTCCCAATCTAAAGCAATTTGAAAAGCTTTAATATGTTCCTCGTTCACAAAGTTGACATCTCCTTCAAAGAGCGGATCATCATTGCACTTAACTGGTAATGTCATTTAAAATGCTAATCCATGAAATAAATGAACAATATAAACAAAACAAGGCAAAACTAAAAAAAAAAAATACAAAACTGTAGAAATGAAATGGATATTGAAAAGAACCCTCCAATGTATTTGAAGCAATAAGATGGAACTGCAAACACAGAGGACGAAAAGAAGGAAGGATTGGATCAAAAAAAAAAAAAAAATTAATTAAACAACAGTACAACCAATTTTCTATTGATAGCAATCAAAAGTGAAAGGTATATACAATTATATACTATACTGATAGTAATCCACAATGATAAACTCCTTGTAAAACGGTTCAGTAGATTGGCTCCATAATCGCACATGTGACAAGTTACTGGTTGCGATTAGCGGTGCATGCAGTACCAGTAGATACCCATTTCAGAACGTTAGGAAATGAGATTGGGTTCAAAGGATGTAACACTTGCTTGATGTTTCCTACATATTGATTAGTTGATTTACTATTTGTTTAATACTATTCATGTGGATCGAGCAACCATTCTGTGTCTTCGATTACTTTAATGTTTCAAATTCGCACATTCCACATTTCTCTGAAGAAAGACGGCTGATCTTTGAGGTTTGGGTTTGAGTTTAGCCTCATTTCTACAATATTAGCTACATGTGAAATTTTCATCAATAATCTAAAAACTTGAGTTTTATGTAATTCGGAAAATAGAACGAATTCTTAACTTTGAAGTACCAACAACGGTAAAAGAGTTGTCATATAAAAGGAAGATCAATTGGATTCAAGAATGTCTAAAGCGGTTGTCTCTTATATTGGAGTTTCATACAGGACTTAAGACATACACACCACCAGCTGCGATTTAGAAATTTATCACTGAGGGCCCATGCACAGGACTCAGAGACTCTCTGATTGTTAGAAACTCACTAAATCATTTATCTTCGATAATAAGAGGTTCAAGTATATGGAAAAAAAACGGAAAGAAAAATGGTTTCAACGTTACTTATAGATATAGAAGGTACAGTATGCTCGATTTCATTTGTTAAAGATATCTTATTTCCTTATTTTCTTACTCAATTACCTTCTGTACTTAAGGGCCTTTCATATCCATTGGCCAGTGACAACCAAAAGGAAGAAGGTCTTCAATTAGTTACCGTACTTGTAAAGTTTCCAAATAATGTCACCACTTCCTATGAAGCTCTTCTTCATCATATAACCCAATTGGTGGATCAGGATATCAAAGATCCAACTCTTAAATCATTACAGGGCCTTATATGGCAATTGGGTTACGATAATGGTGATCTACTTGCTCCAGTTTATCCTGACGCTATTGAGTTAATCCAAAAATTCGGTGACTCTAACAACACCAAAAAAATTTATGTGTATTCTTCTGGTTCAATCAAGGCTCAAAAGTTACTTTTTGGTCATGTTAAGCTGCCAAATACAAAATTGGATTTAAATAAATACTTTTCTGGATATTTTGATATAACTACTTCTGGTCATAAACAAGATCCAACTTCTTACAAGAATATATTACATTCGATTGATATGGTTCATAATCCAAACGAAGTGTTGTTCTTAAGTGATAATATCAAGGAAGTTGAAGCTGCAATTGAAGCTGGAATGGGAAGTTACGTTGTCGAAAGACCAGGAAATAGTCCATTATCCGGTGAAGATAGGAATAAGTATACCTGTATTGATAATTTCAAGCAGCTTGGTTTGTGAAGCAATAAGAATAGAGTTCCCCCCCCCTCCAAAAAAAAAAAAAAAAATGAAAAAAAAATCTTGACTTTGAAGATTTCATTAATTTGCTTTCTTTGTCTCTGATATAATATACAACCATTTACATATCTCTAAATAAAATATCGGCAGTAACTTCTTCATTTTTGTCACAAGCCATATAAACTTGAATAACCAAATTACGATCAAATCCAAGTTCACATAATCTTGCTATAGCACTTTCATCTTGTTCAGTTATAGCAATTCGAACAGTTCCTGGTTCTTCACCACCTTCTTCATCTTCAACAAGCTCAACATCTCCTTCTTCATATTCAAAACCCATTTCCTCCTCTGTACCTAAAAAGGATCTAATAAACCCTTCTGGATCTTCTTGAATTAAAGTTGCAACTTGGGGATTTGAGGCGGCTAATTGTTCTAATAACGGTTGAATAAGTTCAGGATTATTTTGTAAAGCCGTTCTTAATAATCTCATTTGTGCTTGATCGGTCATACCTAAACCTTCGGCTCCACCTGAAGCTGATAAACTATCGGGATCTTCATCACCATTACCGGCAGCGGCTACTGCAGCGGCAGCTTCAAATAAGTTCTCTCCTTGAGCAGTTTCGTCATCATCTTCATCATTATCAAGATCATCACCATTGTTATTTGTCGATGTTTGTGATTGTTGAGCTCCAGTAGATGCAATTGGAGCTTCTGGTCTATGATGCTGAAGATTTTCAGGAATTCCCGTCAACAAATATTCAACAGCACGATGTGGATTATTAAATGCAGCTCTTAATGCAGCTTCAACTTGGGGTCTATCATATCCCATTTCCATAATATTTTGAATACTAGCTTCTCTTTCTGACCCTTGTGTAAAAGTAGACTCATTTGAAGTTGTACTGGTTGGTTCAGTAACTGCAGAAGTACTGGTTTCTGTGGATTCAGAAGTTGTACTTGATTCCACCACGGCGGAGGTACTGGATTCTTCTGGTTTCGAGGACTTAGTGTCGGTAGTAGAAGCTTCAGCTGGAGGTGTCACCTTCTTTGCTTTTGATATCATGAATATAATTGCATCTCCTTCCTTGATTTTAAAGAATTCTAATGTTTTATCATCTTGCAACACTTTACCTGAATATACAAATTTTAATTGACTTGGATCACATTCCTTAATAGCTGCTACTTTTTCCTTTGTAGAGAGTACCTGGGTGTTAGTAGGAGTTGACAATATTATTAGAGAAACACAAAAAAGTGATCAGAAAACAACAAAACAACAAAACAAGAACCAAGCACTGGTCCAAGATGTTCAACTTTCGACTTCCTTAAACAGAGAGATAGGGACATCATCTAAGCAGCGAAAGGAAGATGTTTAATCATTGATCAATTATTTCAGGTGACAGGTTCACTTACGGTATCAGATAAATCTGCATCAACAGTAATCTTCTGCTTCTTAAAATCTTTGAATATGATTTGCATTTTGATGACCTATACAAGAGGAGTTCAAAGTTGTGGATCAGTTCTTTAAGTTTAATGAGTGGCGAGTTTGCATGTTCAGAAATCCCAAAAAACAAAAAAAAAACAAAAAAGGTTTGCAGGTTGACCCAGATCAATCACGTGATATTAAAGGTAGCCAGTTTTTTCATCCCATGTCTGTTATCTTTGGAATTGCCTAATTTTGCCATCAAATTTTTGCAGAACAGAAATAATGTCTAGAAGATCCAGGACTTCAGGAGTGAAGGGTCCCAACTCTGCATTAACAGAATTTTTGAGAGTGGAGGGAATCACAGAAGGTTTTCGCCAACGAAATAGTCGGAATTCAGAGACAAACGCCACTCCTTCAGAGCAATCAGAAACTGATGATACTGAACTGATAACTTCTTCCAGATCAGCAGGTCAAGTAACCACCAGGTCGAATAGATCAAGAGGAAGGGGAAGATCCAGAGGCAACAGTAGAGGTGGAACTCGAAGTGGGACTAGAGGAAGACGAAATGTAGAGGAAGAAGCGGAAGAAGAGGAGTCAGAGGATGAAGAGATATTACAAATTAAAGCGGCAGCAAAGAAGAAACGGAAACTTGCCAAGCGATATCGAAATGATTCAGGATCTGGAAGTTCTTCAGATTCTAACTCAGACTCAGATTCGGATTATTTGGACGAAGGATTAAGTAAGAGATCGAAATTAAAAAAGTTTGGAGAAGAAGATCGATGCGTAGAATGTGATAAATTATTTAATATTTCAGTATATTCAAGGTATGTTAATGATTTAAAAGGATATCTTTGTGAAGCTTGTCATGAAGAACTTAAAAAAAGAGAAAGAAATGCTCGAAGGAATCAACTTAATGCTAGAAAGAAAAGAAAAAGGATGGCTCTGGCTCTACTTGATAAGTCAGAAGTTAAAGTACCTTCACTTCAAGATATTTGTATTAAAAAGATTACATTGAATATAGATGATGTTGAAATGTTAGGAGATATTGGACAAACAAATATGAACAAGATTTCTAAAATTTTATCGAAAAATAGATCATTAGATAGCTCAACGGTATCATTGTTCTTAAATCCTGATTTAAAATCTTTAGAGTTGTGGGATTGTTCAAATATTGATACAGATTCAATAAATAAAATCGCTCTGTTTTGTCCAAACTTGGAATCTTTAACTTTGTTTATGTGTGGATACCTCCATAATGATAATCTAAAATATTTTGCAACTAATCTTTTGAAATTATCTCAACTTCATCTAAATGGTCCATTTTTAATCAGTGATATAATGTGGCAAGAATTTTTTGAGTCAAGTATAAAGTTAACTAAATTTGAAATTAGAAATACTCATAGATTTGGAAATGACTCGTTGATATCTTTATTGGAAAATAGTGGATCTGATTTGACTTTACTTCAGCTTTCAAGATTGGATGGGTTAAACTCTTCTGCAATATATGAACTAATCCCTCATTATCTTAGTACGAACAAGTTAACTAACTTGGAAATTTCGTATCCTACCAGCGAAGATTTAATTACCGATGATTTAATTATTAATATTTTATCTATAACTGGAGAAACCTTAACTCACTTGAATGTTGATGGATGTTGTAATTTAACCGATAAATTCATTGAAGAAGGTGTTACAAGGTTCTGTCCTTCATTAACATCTTTGTCAATGAAATTTCTTGATCAAGTAACTGATGAAGGATTTGCCAAAGCATTTAGTAACTATTCATCTATTAACAGTGGTGGTTTAATCGAAGTAAATCTTACAAAATGTACCGGTTTAGGAGATGATGCTATATATTCATTACTTCGTCATTCTAGTCACACATTACTTGAACTAAATTTGAATTCATTATGCAAAATCTCTTTTGATTTTTTATTCCAAATTTTAACTAATGACTTGAATCCAACTAAAAAATCAATTAAAGAATTAATAGCAAGAGAGCTATCTAATCAAGAAGACGAATCTGAAGGTGAAGAACAGAAAAACTCAAGAAAGTTTTATCATGAATTAAAATTCCCATTATTAACAACTCTTGATATAGGATTTGTGAGATCAGTTGACGACCAGATATTATCACTTATTTCCCAAAACTGCTCAAAATTAAAGATATTGGAAGTATATGGAGATAATAAGTGTTCATCAAAGGCTAATGTTCGAGAAGGAGTACTCGTTATTGGAAGACAAAGTGATTGTACATAGATAAGTTGACTCCTTAAAAGAAGCTTTCCTTCTTCTTCTTCTGTTTTTTTATTTGTTACCTTTGAACTACTCAGTTGGATAATTTATTGCAGCAGTAGCCTTTTCAACATTCTTAAAGGTTGGAAAAGGTGGTACTTCGAGTACCGTGGAATCAAGAGAAATTTTATTTTCTTCCAAGATTAGCCCATTGGTTATATTAGGAGTATTCTCAATAATGATACCGGGATGCCCAATTCTTTTGGTTAGGAATTTTAAGTATTCTTCATCTTTGTTGAGCTTTGATTGATGCTTCAATTTTTCAAGATTATTGATTTGGTAATTATTTTCAGCCAATCTCAGTCTCCAAGACTTATTTACCAGTATGGAATTTGATATGTCGTTCCATTTCGATATAATGATATCATCATACCTTTGTTTCCCATTATTTGTGTTATTATCTTGTAGTATAACTGGAATATTACTACTTATGATATCATAAGCCAATTCAATAAAATAGTCAATCACAACTTTAGGGAGTTGAGATTTGGTTTGAATATAATGGAGAATGCTCTTTAAATTTTCAATATTGTGATGATTCAATCCTTCAAATTCTATATAAAATTTCCAAAATCTTATACACAGCTTAATGATTTGTTCTTGATAGTAAATGTCAAAGAATTTCCGGATTTTCAGGTCCAGATTTGGTTTCCTAGAAAGTAGGATTAGATATTTTTCAATAATAATATCTATGGAATCATTTCTAAGTGTTGAAATGAATATTTTAATGATATCAATCTGAGGGATTACTGAAGGGTTTGTGTTGATATTGCTAGGGTCAGTAAGGCTTACATCATGAAGGGTTGAGTTAACTTCTCCGCCATTTTCTTTATTAGATGCAGTTGAATCTGAATTAAGCATACTAGTCGAAGTGGTAGACTTTCCATTGCTAGACTTCGCTGAACCGATGTCTATTTTCTTATTTCCTGTTGTTGTTGTTCTTATTTTCTTGGTCGAACCTAAATTGAAATATTCATCAATGATCTTTGCAAACGTTTCGATTTCTTTTCCTTCTTCTATTTCGATGATATCAACTAATTTGGCAATACCCTTTAGGTAATCTTTCTTTTTAGTTGCCTTAAAAATATGAATTAGACTTATTAAGTAATGTAATGCTTCTTGCCTTTTATCGAACTTCAATAAGAAATCAATATAATTGAACCTAATGAAACTCTCATCCATTGGTATAAAAACAGTGATTGCTCTATTATAAATTTGATTTATTGTATCAAACATTTCCGATTCGTTATCTTTGTATTGATGACTGTCCAATAAAAACATTATAAACTTAACCCAAAGAGAAGAATTTAGACAGTTAGGGATTAAAGATCTTTCTAACAAGTTCTCTACCAATTTAAACTGTTGATTGGTAGAACTGTTCTTATAGTTATCAATTTCATAGTTTAAATAATCTACCCAACTCTGATACTCTTTTTCAATATTTAAGTACTGATTTGCTTCAATAGAGAAGTCAGGATATTTCAAAGTCGATTCATAAACCCATTTGGCATTCACTTTTGCTTGAGTTATTGTAAATATCTTATATGAATAATCATCAATTATTTGATTTTTCTCAATCATTGAGATATCTTCCTTACTACTTTTATTAAATTTCAATAAATATTCATCAATAAGTTGATCTTTATCTTCTTCGGTAGAGAAAAATTCTTCAATTGAATAATTTTTATTAATTTCATTGAATTTTTCAAAATATTTAGAATATTGATATAATGGTAATTTAATCACCTTATGGTATATCCAGAACACCTCTCTTGAATCTGGGTCGATCAAATTTTCAAATTCAATTAATTTATCCCATAATGAATCGGATAAGAAATGATATCCATTATATTTAAGAGATAACTGGAATTGAGATCTTATAAAATCTACTTTTTCGTCCTTTTCAGCTTCAACAATGTCATCAGCTTGATGTTGAGATACTAATGCAGTTAAATAATCTGCCCATAAACTAATAGAATGAGGGAAATTATCAACCGCTTTACTAAGGATACTTATCGATGATTCTACGCCATTTAGTTTGTATTCAAAAATCAGAAATTTCTTCCAGTAATTGGTAAGGTATGGGAATCGTGATAATAGTTCAGAATAAGCGTTAAAAGAAAACTGTTTAAACGTTTTGGGAATGGAGTTTTCATTATTTGGATCATATAGTTCAATGAATGTGTCATCTAGTACTTTGAATAATAAATCCCATTTCAGAATATCATTGAGGGACCTATCCACTTCCAACTTAGTAGTTTCCCAAACATCAAGGGGTCTAGGTTTAGAGGGAAGCAATGATGAAACTGGATGGTTAGAATTAGAAGAAGAGGAAGAAGATGGCGTTAATGACTTGAGGTTGGAGTCACCAAATCCTATATCAGGAATAGATTCATCGTTTTTTATATCGATAGGAAATTTCTTTGTATCTAGAAACATAAGGAGATTCTTATATAATTGACTATTGTATACTATTGTCCTCAATTCAGGAGCTAGTTCTTACTGTAGAACAAACAATCAATGTTCGACTTGAATCGTCTTGGTCAGTTCGAGCTGAGTTTGGATTTCGATGTTACAATTTCCAAAAAGCTGCGAAAAAGTGAAAATTTCGATTTTGCGACTGAGTTGGAGATACTGAAAGAACAAACTGGAGGAAGCCAGTAACATAGGCTTACATTGAATGTGCAGTGTATTGTACATATAATATTATAAAGAAGTAAAATGGATAATCTATAGATATAATGTACGGTTCCAAAAATAAAAAAAACAAAAGAAAAGAAAAAAAAGAGAGAAGGAAGTTAGTTCCCCATTGGTCTAGTTTGACTCTATCTATCAGTGGAAATATAGATTGGTACGGATTATATGTCGATCCATTGAAATTTAGTGATAACAGAAAAGACACCAGAAAACATGCTTTGGTCCTGTAGCAATACACCTTGACATCTCAGAAAATAAAGAAAGAAAATTAAAAGATTAATTTCTTATTTCCCTCCTTCAATTGCGTTCAAGTCTCTTCTTCGTTTCTCTATATAACTTCATTATACTGAACGAAGATGCACTTATACCTAACCATATTTGTAAAGTATTGAAAGGTAATGGTGTATTAAACACCGTATAACTATTGAATACAAAATCAGATAAACCTTTATATACATCCAAATATGCATTATGTTTCTGAAATGTTATTTCATTTAGCTTTAAATTTTCCTTCTCATCATTAATTTGAAAATTTTGATAATTATGTTCTAACGTAGAAGTTCCAGTTGTACTAGAAACACCACCTAATAATTGTTTTGAAATCGCTCTAGCCCTATCTTTAACTTGGATTTGTATTTTCAATTCCATTTCCTTTTGAGATAGAACTTGAATGTTTTGATAAGCATTATAAAGTCCTAAAATTGTATCACAATACCATGCTATTGATTCATGTCTTGTAACAAAAGTACGAAGGGTTTTATTGGATAATAAATTCAATTTATATAAAAGTAATGCTTCATCATTAATTCCATAATATAAACTTGTTAAATCTCCGGCAGTTTTATTGTTAAGAAAATTTTCTAAAAATATATTGTAATCAAAAGGTTTAGATTCATTATTAATGCCAGCAATTTGAATACTTCTATTAAATTTATTAATTAACCCTCTAATCCTAAATGGAGTCTTACCAAATCTTAAAAACTGTCTAAACATTGAAAGTCCCTTTACCATTCCTGCAAATCTCTTAGTAAAGATTGAACATAATAAAATCACAACAATTTTAATGAAATTTTGAGGATGTTTAAGGAAATTCATCAATAAATTTAATTTCTTCTCTCGATTATTATATCGATCATTAATAGTTTTAATATTTATAGAAGGATCAGAAAGAAAAGTTTCAGATTTTGCAGCCCAATAAATTAATAATCTAAGACTATATTGACCAAATTTGGCCATTTTATCTTTACCAACAATATCATTAATCATTGACCAAAATATATCCATTGATTGAACTTCAGATTTAATTATTGGAGTTCTAATCCCACTGGAAGATAAAGTACCCGAATTATTCATTGATGTGATATCTTCATCATTTTTATTTAAATTTTTCTTTTCAGAAACAGGAGTAATAAAGTTTAATACTTTAGATTTCAGAGGAGTTGAATCATATACTTTAGTTGAAGGATATTGCATTTTTAAAGGTGAATTAAATGGAGAATCTATCCACTCAGGATGAAGAGTATGTATTAAAGGACTAGAATGAGGTTGAGTAGAATATATATAAGTTCCAGAATATCGATTTGAAGTTGGAAATTTAATATCTGGAGGTTCTCTGGTTGGGTCTATAAGGTGGTTTAAGGTTGTTGTGGCGAACTCACGTTCTATCTCCATTATCAGGAACAGAAAGGAATGAGGGACAAACAGAAGAAGTTGTTAAAACTGAGGGGGGGGATATAAATACCGAAAAGGAACTTCAGGGCGATATAATATTTTTTTTTTTGTTTCGGAGGTTTCTTGCACGATGTAGAAATAACGATCTAATTTAGGAGCCAATGTGTTAGAGCAAGTAAATCAA
This sequence comes from Chernovozyma sophiae-reginae, assembly GCA_030564725.1. NCBI lineage: Eukaryota > Fungi > Ascomycota > Pichiomycetes > Serinales > Debaryomycetaceae > Chernovozyma > Chernovozyma sophiae-reginae. The sequence continues at coordinate 28,739 of JAKTYG010000146.1, forward strand.
TGTATCAATTTGTTTCGATTTGAAAATAAAAAAAAACATACAAACGAATTTGTACTGAGGTCGTATTTTAGAGTGCGAAATTGTGCCAATGCAACGTTACTAGGCTACAGAAAGACGTTTCACAGCCGTTTGGGACCAAATTCTACAAGAAAATAATCGATGATTCAGAATTTTTTTTTTTGTTTCTTATTGGAGGGTTGATTCAAACCAAGACATTGTATAATCTTAGATATTAACTGTTCAACATTGAATCATTAGTGGGAAAGAGACATCTTAATTCATCCGATAGCCAATTCCTAAAATGGAACTGGTTACGTTTTCCGCAAAACGTCCCCTCATTCGGCTCTAAATTGATTCTCGGATAATTTTTCAGTTAGCAATTTTTCATCTAATCAACTGAAGAATAGCACAGACTTTAAGGAAACCTGATGAAAAATCTAGAAATATTGATACTTTAACATGGAAAACATCTGGCTCAAGCTATAGTTATGATGTGGACATGTTGAGGGGACAATATGACTAAGGTTCCTCTTTTCTTTGCTACCTTTTTCTTTTGTATAGTTCAGCCTTTTGGGCATATCCGATGAATTTGAACTATCGCTCCGCTCGGGCCATTTCATGTATGTCCTGCGGAGAGCTGTTCCTTACCGGAATCCTCAAGCTCGAGCGAAGCGAGCCAGACTCCACGTAGTGCCGCTCCGCTCGGGCCATTTCATGGAGACTCCTGCGGAGAGCTGTTCCCTACGGG
>JAKTYG010000147.1:0-29336 GCA_030564725.1 Chernovozyma sophiae-reginae
ATTTCCCTGAACATATTCATTGGATCGTTCCAACTATTGGACTTGCATTTATCGGTTTCGGGTTGATTGCTATCTTTTTACCTTGTTTGAATTATATTATTGACTGTTATTTATTTTTTGCAGCATCTGCATTAGCAGGTAATGCCTTCATGAGATCAATGTTTGGAGGTATCTTCCCATTATTTGCCAGACAAATGTTCACCAAAATGCAAATCAAATATGCCAGTACCTTATTAGGTTGCGTGGCAGCCGTTATGATTCCAGTACCATTCCTTTTCCACAAATATGGTGCTGGTTTAAGACGGACATCTAAGTTTGCATTTGATCTCTAAGCGGTCTATACTAGAAATTAATGTTGCAATTTTGATTGCTCAAGTAAATTTCAAACGACAACTTATAGCATGTAAATATAACTCATTTATTCAAAAAGCAATGATCCTATTAGTTATTCAAGTGTGTATCCACATAAATATATGAGCAAAACTAAAAAAAAATGTAATATAAATATGTGCTACAGTTGTAGAAGTTAAGTTGGTGAACTTAGAGGACTGAAGTTCAAGTGGCTCCGTTGAGAGATTGCAAATATTTGGTCTATTCTCTCCCTGTATATAATTCTTATTTGATTTGGTTTCAATCAGAAAATGCTCACTTGAGCCCAGGACTGGTTGCACAAGTAAAATCAGATCCAGATGCACTGGAAAATTGGTGGATCATTCTCTGCAATTCACTATTGTATAATTTGAAAACTCTAAACTTAGAACTAATCCGATTTCTAAGGTATTTTCTTTTTTCTCTTCTTTGTCTATTTTTTTTTTTTTTATTGCAATGTTTCAGTTGCAACATTGCAGCATAATATTTTCACAGGTCGTCATTTTCCTAGATGAAAATTATTTAAAGCCCGAGAAATCATCGAATTAGTAGCACGAAACACCGGGGTACTTGTTCTAATTAACTGGAATTCCCAAAAAAAATTTCTTCACATTATTTCGCTATAATTTCAATATATAATCTTGTTTTGTTATCCGAAACTGCTTCCAACATCTACCAAAATCCCAACTCACCTAACGTTGAAGTCCACTTCATTTCCTAATTTCCTCTTCTACCCCACCAAAACTTTTTTTTTTCACTCCCCCAGTGAAAAAATCTCAGATTTCAAAATCCAACCTGCACAGAATCGAAGCTTCTCGAAAATTTCCACCTCGTCCGTCCAAAACGTCCACTACAGACTTTGTTGAAAATGATTTCTCATTCACATTCTTTTCCTTCTCGTAGTTTTTTTTTTTTCTACTTTGTATAAATCGTATCTTTAAGTTAATCATTTAATCCATTTGTATATTTAAAAATGTTGAGATCTGCTAACCCTGTCACCAAAAGAACAGCCCTTAGACTTGTACGTCATTATTCTCACAAGGAATTGAAATTCGGTGTTGAAGGAAGAGCAGCTTTACTTAAGGGGGTTAATACTCTTGCTGATGCTGTTTCTGTTACTTTAGGACCAAAAGGTAGAAATGTTTTAATTGAACAACAATTTGGTTCTCCAAAAATTACTAAGGATGGTGTTACTGTTGCTAGATCTATCACTCTTCAAGATAAGTTTGAAGATATGGGAGCTAAATTATTACAAGAAGTTGCCTCTAAAACCAATGAATCTGCTGGTGATGGTACTACTTCTGCAACCATTCTTGGACGTTCTATCTTTACTGAATCAGTTAAAAATGTTGCCGCTGGATGTAATCCAATGGATTTAAGAAGAGGTTCTCAAGCTGCTGTTGAAGCTGTAGTTGAATTTTTACAACAAAATAAAAAGGAAATCACTACTTCTTCTGAAATTGCTCAAGTTGCTACTATTTCTGCTAATGGTGATGAACATATTGGTAATCTTTTAGCTTCTGCTATGGAAAAAGTAGGTAAGGAAGGTGTTATTACCGTTAGAGAAGGTAAGACTCTTGAAGATGAATTAGAAGTTACTGAAGGAATGAAATTTGATAGAGGTTACATTTCTCCTTACTTCATCACTAACACTAAAACCGGTAAAGTTGAATTTGAAAATCCTTTGATTTTACTTTCAGAAAAGAAAATCTCTTCAATTCAAGATATTTTACCATCATTAGAACTTTCAAATCAACATAGAAGACCTTTATTAATTTTAGCTGAAGATATTGATGGTGAAGCTTTAGCTGCATGTATCTTAAATAAATTAAGAGGTCAAGTTCAAGTATGTGCTGTTAAGGCTCCAGGATTTGGTGACAATAGAAAGAATACTTTAGGTGATATTGCCATTCTTTCAGGAGGTACTGTTTTCACTGAAGAATTAGATTTGAAACCAGAAAGTGCTACTCTTGAACTTTTAGGTTCATGTGGATCTATTAGTATTACCAAGGAAGATACTGTTATCTTAAATGGTGAAGGATCAAAAGAAAATATTCAATTAAGATGTGATCAAATTAGAATTTCTGTTGATGACACTCAAACTTCTGAATATGAAAAAGAAAAATTACAAGAAAGATTAGCAAAATTATCTGGAGGTGTTGCAGTTATTAGAGTTGGTGGTACTTCTGAAGTTGAAGTTGGTGAAAAGAAAGATCGTTATGATGATGCTTTGAATGCTACTAGAGCTGCCGTTCAAGAAGGTATCTTACCAGGTGGAGGTACTGCTTTAATTAAAGCATCCAGAATTTTAGATGAAGTTAAAGCTAAAGCTCCTAATTTCGACCAAAAATTAGGAGTTGAAATCATTAGATCTGCTATTACCAAACCAGCTAAGAGAATTATTGAAAATGCTGGTGAAGAAGGTGCAGTTATTGTCGGTAAGATTTATGATAGTGAAGATTTTAACCATGGTTATGATTCTTCAAAGGGTGAATTCACTGATATGATTAGTGCTGGTATCATCGATCCTTTCAAAGTTGTTAAGAATGGTTTAGTAGATGCTAGTGGTGTAGCATCATTATTAGCTACTACTGAATGTGCCATTGTTGATGCTCCAGAACCAAAGGGTGCTGCACCAGCTGCTGCTCCAGGTGGTGGTATGGGAGGAATGCCAGGTATGTTCTAACCGAACCACATTTCTCACTAATTTTATGATTAAAACTCTTCTTGATTGTGAGTTGAGAAGTAACCACTCGTATTTAGACCCTCCAATGTATATAGCGTCTGAACGAGAGTGGTCTCTATAAAATGTGAATATTTAAGTATACGAATTCAAAAAGCTTTGGAAATGTAGAGATGTATAGATGGAGTAGTTGAAGAGCTAGGAGAGTTGGCGAGTTGGAGAGTAGAATCGAGCCCCTGTATGTTCGTGTGCCGGCTTAGTAGGTTGTGTTTTCAGTTTCGTGGAGTTCGCTGCTCACCTTCGCGATGACATAATCTCTTCTCACCCAAGCGTTTACTAGGGTTTCAAGGATTTGCTCTTAACAAACAATTATGGAGCCTATACAATCCTTTCGAAGCAATTACATTATAGAATGTTTGAGAACTTCTATATAGATCCCAGTGCATCGAATTCTCATAATAAACATCAGAAACTTAAACTGCTTCTTCACAAGTATGTTGAGCATAGAAAGCTCGAAGAGCTTCAAAACCGGGATTCATATGACAATGAGTACAAGAGAAGATTACAAGATCATAGGACTAGAAACTTAATAAAAAAGAAGATCAGTAATAGACTCAAAAATCCATTACGACCGGAGGAGACATATGAAGTTTGGCATTTGCTGAAGAACCTTAACGTAAATTTAAAGAGTCAGATAACACAAGATATAAATCTGAGTATAGATGAGATAATACGACAGAACGAAATTGATGCCAATATTAGTGAAGATTCTGAATCTGATGACGACTTTTCTTTGGTGCAAGAAGCCGAATTTAACCGATTTATGAATTCTTTTGATCAAAGCAGTGGGTGGGTCAAGGCTAACTTTCTTGTAAGATCCAAAGGACTTGAAATACTTCCTCATGATAAAATCAATGGAGAAGATAATGGAAAAGGTACAATTGGATATACTAAATATCATATAAACAACCTTAACTGTCTTCTTCATATAAATATTCTTCGTAGAAATTGGGCTTTAGCATATAAAGTGTTTTGTCTTATCATCAGACTCCCTAACATTGATATAAGATCCATATGGCCCTTGGGAATAGAAATTCTTTCACAACAAGCTAATCGAAAACAAACAGAAAATTCAGAAAATTCAATTACAAATGGCGAAAGAACTCCTTGGATGTATAAAGATGACAAATTTTTTGATTGGCTCACCTCGTTTTATAACGTATCCAACACTTCAAATCCTTCAAGGTTAATATCTGCTCCAGTATGGAGGACAGGATCCAAGACTCACGCTCCATTATACTTCATAACATCTTTGTGGGCCCTTTTAACTAAGAAGGATTACAATTTGGTCAATGAAAAGTTAGAGGAATTGCTTCTTGAACCCCCATTTAATACTGATGGGGCATTTTACTTTCTAATGGCTGTATCAAAAATTGGAGAATGTTATGAAGCAAATATTGAGAAAGAGAAGGTGTTAACTAATTGCGCAATTGCAGAAAAAAACTTGGAAAGATGTAAAAAACTTGAATTTGATTATCCAAAGGACATCTTATCTAAAGAGATTCGATTAATATTGGAGAGAGTAGACGGGAAAAGTGCAGATGTGGATGAATCCGAAGATGAATCTTCTTCTTCTTCTTCTTCTGACGATGAGATTACACAAGGTCCAAGATATATGGAGGTAATCCCTTCAACATTTGATGATCGAGATAGAACTCCATTCTCTAGTGGTGAAGAATTACGAGTTGCAAACGATTTAGTTGACGAAGAATTGAGTATCCAAAATGAACAGGAATCCGCTCAGATAGATTTTGATTTTGATTTCGATTAGTTACCTACACTGATTCACAAGTTAACTTGTTTCTGTACCTTTATAATCCTATCCCTAACTAACAGTTTCATTCCGTGGCAGACGCACCATATCCTTTTGTTTGGTTAACTCTGAGTCTTGCCTCGTGAGTACTCGACAAGCTAACAACATAATCATGCCCTATCCTTTTAATAGGCAACACCGTCCAATTTGGAGGTAGTAATGAAGTTCGAGGTAGCTCCAATGTTTGGTAAATTGTTCTTGAACTTTGGTCGGCCATAGTTGAAATTAATTGCGGACTGGAATGAATTGGTTGCTGGCCAATTTCCTCTTCTTTGAGATTTTGTCCCGGTTGTTGTTCGTGTTGCTGTTCCTGTTTCTGCCTAAGTATGTCACCTTGTTGCCATTCGTGTTCTTCTTGCTGGAGGTCCTGTGTGACCTGTCCATCATCTGATGGTGGTGGAACCCATTCGCTGCTCATTTGTGGGAATCTACGACGAAGTTCTTCTTCTGGGTTATTCGCTTGCCTTTGTTGGTCAATACCTGGTTGAACATCGGGGATTCTTTGAACCCATGCTGGAAGTTCTTGATTCCTTTGTTCGGCCCTTTCCCTCTCTATCCTCTCCTCAGTTCTGACACGTTGTTCCTTTGCCAAATCTTCCGGAGTTGCAAAAACTTTTCGCCTACATAATGGACATATTTCAGATCTTTCCAACCAATCTTTCAAGCATCCCATATGAATTATATGTCCACATGCTAGTTTTTTGGGGTATTTTCTATGATGAATTGACTTTCCTTGAATATGAGTATCATCAAGAGCATGCATATCTTCACGACAAATGATACACAAATTATCTGAAGTTTCCAATTCCTCTTTAGTTGCGTTTGGAAGTAAGGTATCCAATTTCTTAGATGATTCAATGAATACAAGTAATTGGACCACTTCTTTGTAAGTTTGTACTACCGATGAATAAGTGCCTTGAAGCATTGATATTGGAAGAGAAAGGTTAGAAGTGACCGTGAGAAGATATATGAAACCAACATGTGAAATGGCCTTAAGTGACGAAGAAAGTATATCAATACCTTTGATCAAATATGGCTTTGAATCCCAATTAAGTTCGTAATCATCATCTTCAAAATCTTCTTCTTCTTCTTCCTCGTCATCCGAATGGTGACTATGACTTCTATAAGCTGCCAATTCATAAATGTTTAATAAAACTTTAGAATAATAAGTCAATAATTCCACTCCTTGCACCGCATATTGGAAACCAAATAACAAGCAAGTGACAGAGTTAATTCCTTTAAAGACATCGTATACCAAGAATTTGGCAATGGCAAAATCTCCAATGATAAACATTAGAAGCATCCAAAAGTATCCACTAATCAAGTATTTGAGTAACAATTTTTTAGTGGATATCGGCTCAAGATTAGCTCCATTTGCGATCACAATATGAATGAAATCAAATCGGTCAGTTAAAATAGTATGGAAAGCCTTTAATATGACCGATACACCAAGTAATATAATATTCATTATCAAATTATTATCATTTGTAGTCAAATTAAATAGTAAGTTAATGAAAAAGATTGGTAATCTTTCAACTAGGTGCTCAATTTCAATGATTCTCAATTCTCCAAATATCAATATAAGTAGACCGGAGCCCAATCCAATAAATGAAAGTAATAACAAGTTTATTAATATCCCTAATTTGTATCCATCTGTAAGATCAACTATAAGTGTAAAGTATTCGGTGGAGTTTTGTAAAGAGTCAAACACTGCCCACGAGAAAAGTACCACCGAGCATGAAGCATACAATAATAAGTATAAACTACCTTGTTTCATCGGAATAACAATTGATATGAGGTTTATAGTACGAGATTACCTATTAAGAAACTACTTACAAGAATGTTCAGATGGTAAAAGGGGTGTTTGTCAGTTGTAGGTGGAGTACAGATAAGTTGAATTGATATGATCACTAGGTTATATGCAGGAATATATTTCAAATTTATTCAAACTTGCCTACTTAAGAAATACAAATTGCACCCAATGACAAAAATGTTTAAGACTCAACTTTATACTTAATTTAGGATTTTTCTTTTATCTTTACACTTTAGTAATTCATTATGATAATATTACATTTCTAAATATAGTACATTGTGAGGTATCTCATTCATTAAGGTTCCCTCAATCTCAGTCGTTTACCTGAGTTGTCTTGATCCCAGCTAGCAGTTCTAGCAAGTAACGGAATCCTAGACTTTAATTTGGGATTACTGGTTATTTGTGAATTAGTAGTAACTCCTTCTTTGCTTGGTGATAAAGAGTATTTCCGGCCAATATTCAAATTCTCCACATCTGTAGAATATTTCGTTGGAGATCGGGATCGTGATCTGGATTTTTCTGATAAATCATCTGATGATTTCTTTGGAGATTTCTTTATCATTGATATATCTTTCTTGATTGATTTTCCTGTTGAACTGACATCGTCTCCTTTCATTATGCTGGTGGCATGTTGTTGAACTTTCCTGAGATCATTATGTATATTGCGTAATCTCACAGTGTTCCTTTCATCTATTTGTTCCAAGTATCCTTTCAATCCATCGACTTGTTCAAATAATTCTCTACTCTCCGTTGTAGAGGATACAGATTGTAACCCCTTCTCTATTGTATTATTCAATAATGTTGATATCTTGTTGCTAGCATTAGCCATTAATGAAGAGCTGTTACTGAAATATTTGGAAAACTTTCCTTGAAGCGACGTTATCTCTTGGATTACATTCTCGTTTTCCTTTGACGACTCTGCATGCCATTGATCATGATGTTTCATCAAATTCACACGCTCTGAACTCATTATTTGAGCTGAAACATCCCGAATTGACTCATGTAAGAGCTTTGAATGTTGCTGCTGCATTTCATTGGCAAGATTTTGGAACTTAGCAGTAAGACTACTGTTCATAGTTTGCAATTTTGATTCTACTCTCAGCTCTATTAAATTTTGGATCTCTTGCTCAATAGTCGTTGGGTTGAGACACCTACCTGAAATCTCTTTACTTAAGGAAGCATTTGCAGATTTCAAAATGTCTATTCTCTGTTTGATATCTCCACCAGCACTCTGAAGATTGGATTTAAACTCAGACGACCCTTCTTCAAACTCATTTAATAAAAGTGGAATCTCTTTAACAGATTTCCGTAAGTCAAGTTTAAGCATCTCTGTGGTAGTACGTAAGGCATCCATACGTGCAACGAGCGAGCTTTTTAATTTCTCAAGGTGTTTACTTGCTTTGCTTTCATTAATGTTACCCAACACATTATCAATAGCTTCGATGGACTCGAGAACATTTGTTTTAACACTTTGATCAAAATAAGTTGCCCATTTATCTTGCAATTCTGTCAAAACTCTTATTTTCAGCGTAGTCTCTGCCATTTTTGATTCATACTGAATAACTTTCTGAGCAAGATTTCCTTCTGATTGTTTGGATGTTTTTAACTTAAATTCATATTCTTCTATAATGCTCCTGATTCTTTTAATTTCCTCCTCGTGAGTTTTTCTAGACGCTTGAAGTCCTTCTACTTTCAGGCTCAATCCTTTAATAGTCGTATTACTTTCCTTTAAATCTGTCTTCATAGATTCATTACTGGCAAGCAATTCTTTGTAATTACCCTCTTCGAGCCATATTCCATTCTTATTTCTGGTAGCAGCAAGGTCATTATTTAGTTTGTATAATTCCTTGGTCATGTCTTTGAGAAGTATTCTCTTCATTACTAGTTCCGAATCTTGCCCAAGCTGAGGTTTATTCCGAATATTCTTGGCTCTTGAAGCATATTCAAGAGTTGATGTCGTCTCATCAGAGTTAATTTTGGCAGGAGAAATGGTTGCAATTAATGCAGTCTTAGTTTTGCCGCCAAGAGAATCTTGAAGCAATCTTGTAAGTTTTGATTCACGATATGGGATATGACTGATATTATTGGGGCTGTTACGATTGTTTTCATTATTTGAGTTGCTTATTTCTCTATCACTCAAGCAATTAATGACACGCCCTAACGTTAATAAACTTTGATTAATAGAACCTGCTTCTTTTGCTCTTAGATTAACTGACCCTGAACGATTTATATTTTCAGAGCCAGCCAAATCTACCAAATTCATTTTCGATACCTTGAATAGATCAGAGCTCGCTGAATCTTTCTTATATAAATTTATGGTGAATATAGTGTGAGATCTAGAAGAGACGTCGTTTAGTTTTGTACTAGCAGTCTTTCTTTTTGATATTCCCTTCTTTAGAGCCAGAAGTCCCGCTCTAGCTTCATTTATATATAATTCCAGCAAATTTTGAATGAATATAGAATTGGCATGTCCATCAATTTTTTTTGATTCATAAATTCGAAGTTTTGAATTTGATGTATTATTGTTTATGGTCTCCGATCCATCATCACTTAGTAAATCCTTTAGTTCTTCATTGTAAAGCTCAATAAATGAACATTTCACTACGTAGTCATTACAATTCCCTTCCTTTTCGTTCAATACACCAAATAAATCATTAAGCACACGGGGGATTATCCCAGAATTGTCGCCCAATTTTATAGAACTAGTTGGTGACACTTCAAAATTACAATCTCCACACATGGTATACGTTTTTCCAGTTCCAGTTTGACCGTAAGCAAGAATTGTTACATTAAACCCTTCAAGAAAATCTTGAAACAACGGTAAAACCACTTGACTATACACAGTAGACTGATCTGAAGAAGCACCATAAACCTGGTCAACAGTATAAGTCTTTGAATTCATTGATGTTAAAAAATCGGTTTTATGTTGTTCTGGGTTGATTGTCACTGAATTATTAACCGAAGTGGCATTTTGAGGAAGATCCACCACAATGGGAGACTTGGACGCTACTTCACGAGAATTTCGTGCTCTACATCTAACCACTACTTGAATGTTTGACATTTTACTTCTGTATGTGAACCCTTCTATAATAAAGTTACGGTTGTTTGTTTAGAAACATTGCAAACTGACATTTATTTGTTTACATATATGAGAGATCGGCTACATGCAGTACCAGAAAAGGGAAAACCTGCCAGAAGTCGCACGCTAGAAATGGAAATCCATTCTGAGAGTCCATTGGGTTCAGTTCAGAAATCCTCTTGAGTGCGAGGAAGTTCCAAGGCTGGTCTCGGTCTGGTTGAGATCAATAAAAATCCAGTGAGATACGATTAGAACAATTTACAGATTGTCATATTGGAAGGAAAAATGTTAAATTATGTGGTTATTATGTCATCATGCAGTCTTTGTTTAGTCTCTTGACCCACAAAACTAGAATGGTATCGATATTTCAATCGAAAAAATCATCGTCATCATCATCAATTGTATTCTTTCTATCAAATACAATCTTTGATTGGGTTTGCTTCTTTTCATCTCTAGACAAACTATCAAGAATATCTACTAATTCAGCTTCAGAAATCTTTCTCTGAAGAGATCCCGAAGAAGCTAATCTAATAAGATATTGTTCTACAGCCTCTGCCCTATCAGCCCTAACTATTCTAACTCTTGAAAGTCTTTCTCTTGCATTTGGTTCTAATATTTGTACAAGCATAGAAGATTTCATTTGATCTTTTTGTGAGTCAGGACTGGAACTTTGGCCAGAATTTTTTTGAAGTTCAGCCAACCTTGCTGATCTAATGGCGTTTAATTCTGTTTCATCCATGATGTAGGTAGATTAGGAAGCTTTTCACTAGGTCTTTATTTTAAATATTTTTGGAGTTGGAGTTAGAGTAAAATATCTTTGATAGTTTTTCGATATTTTTCAGATATTTAGTAATGTTTGATAGGGTCACATGATAAACAAAATACACATTTAGTATGTGTAGAGAATGTACAGGAAGAAATGGGAACGAGAAGCATTTTTTTTTTCTTTTTCCCTTGATGGCGCGGTTAGCGGGCAAACCAATTTAATGGGTAAATATGTTTACCTATTGTTGATCTAGGTAAGAATGTACTGCGAAAAGTGGTCAGTAATTTAGTGAGAAATTTACCGAAATGTCAACTAAGTACCAGTAAAAGCAACCATAACGTAACTCTCCACAAACTCGCGAACTTTGCCTTGCACTTGGATCATCAAAATTGAGATTGTCAAAGTTATAGGAAAGCTAGAGAGCTATTCTACACATCATAAAGTTTTAAATACCTTAGACAAATGAGTGGTAACGATAAGTCTAGTATATTAAGGAAGTACAAGATTGTGTTTCTTGGTGACCAAAGTGGTATGTATTAATTATGAATGTATTTGGAATGAAGTTGCCTTGGACTGATTTTCCAAGAGACCTTTTGTTTTACGAATGACATTTGAGAGACCCATCTTCAATAGAGAGACGACGAATGATATTGAAAAGTTTTTTTCATGTTTCTAGCTCAGCGTGGCATATAAGTGAACTCCAGTGTAATGATTTTCTAGAGCAAAAAGGGACTTAGATAGAAGAAACTTTGATTTGATTTGATTTGCGAGTAATGGGCTCTGGACGGTAGATCGATTCTGTGTCTTTTAATTTTTTTTTCAAATCACTGAATTAGCTATCCCAGTGCATTGATCCCCTTTGATTTGTAGGAAGACTACATTTGAAATGGATGTTATATGGCAAGTATATTATCCCTGAGAAGATCATGTACTTTGAAATTAACCAATCAAGAAAACTCTGAAGATGGATATGTTGTGGGCTAGCTACGTGGAAAGAGATTACAGTTACAATGGTGAAATTAGGGCAGAAATTTACTGAATCTGGAGGTTTTGGTAGACTTTTGGTGGTAGAATTCGTGGAGATGTTGAATCTATCACTAAATGACAAAATCGAAATGTCTGAGTGTCAGCTTGGGTGCTTGTCACTATGTGGGATCCATCCTGTCCTGTCATTTTTAGGGTGATAAGATCCCGGTATTTTGGTTTCTTCAATGTGATCAATTCTTGAGTCAGTCTCTTTCGGTGGTGTTGTTTAAAATACGATACAACTGGTTACCAATAACACTTTCAGAAGGTTTCCTTCCCAAGAAAGAGCCACAAGTACGGAGTCTCTTGTCCATTTCAGTGTCGATGTCCATACCAAGGAATTCATTTCTGTCTTTCCTCAATGGACGATCTCTATCACCAACTCCATATCCATATCCATATCCATTCCCATGCCCCTCTTCAATGGCTTCCTTTCCAGTTCTCTTTTCACTGTACTAACAATTTTCTAGTTGGAAAAACATCTCTCATAACTCGATTTATGTATGATACATTCGACGACCAATATGCTGCAACCATAGGGATCGATTTCCTTTCTAAAACAATGTATTTAGAAGATAACAAAACTATCAGGTTACAGCTATGGGATACAGCAGGACAGGAAAGATTTCGATCTTTGATTCCTTCTTATATTCGAGATCTGCATGTTGCAGTGATCTGTTATGATATTACTCTTAAGAAATCCTTTGATAATTTAACTAATTGGATCAATGATGTCAAATTAGAGAGAGGAGACGATGTCATCATTGTAATTGTTGGAAACAAATCAGATTTAAGTAACAAGAGACAAGTAACGCAAGAAGAATGTGAAGCGTTGGTACAAAAAGTGGGTGCCAAATTTGCATTAGAAACATCTACCAAAGCCAATCATAATGTTAAATTACTATTCAAAATGATTGCTCAATGTTTACCAGATTTTACAGAAAATTCAGAGACTGAACAAAATCAACCAGAAACAGTTGATGTAAATATTGAAACATCTGCTGAGACGACCTCGTCATGTTGTTAGATAAGAGATACGAATCAAGAAGAAGATGGGGATGTTGGTTGGTTAGTTCATTAGTTAGTTAGTTAGTTAGAAGGGTATTCTTTTTATACACAACCAAGAAAGAGCGTCTGGTCTTTACTGTAAACATGTTCGAATTGGTTGTACTTCTCGATGAGAGCCAAATCTACAAATACTGCGATGTAAAGAAACCACCAAAAGATGTCACCAAACAAGAATTTACCCGTGATGGACAGAAAACCCAAATCAGGACGTACAGGGTTACAGAATATAGCTCAAATTAACCCAGCCGAAGTAAGGGTTATGAATTGTGGGAACAAGGATATAGTATCTGCAGCATCTGTGGTATCTGGTTTATGGAGCCAACGGTATTTTCTATTTATTCCTGATGAGCGCGTGTGCCCAGAGAATGAAATCGCTTTGGGAATAAAATTGAGAAGATAGAGTAGATGTGCAAGTACGGAGTTGATTCATAGAGGAATATAGAATTAAGAATCCGATTGAGACGAGGGATGATACTCCTAGCAACCAATCCTTATCTACGAGTCTTTATCATGCTGTGGTATGCTGTAAAGGTTTCGTGCAGTGGTATCTTGCAATTCTTTCTTCCAAAGCCCCCACAAAACAATTCTCACCTCGCAATTTAAACCTCACAACCTTAACGTCAAAATTAGTATCTTACCAAATCTCAAGATCTGCTTTTACAGGGCACTCAATCTCAATGTCTCTGCTGAACGAGCCCGTCACTACAAGTGCAGAAAGGGGTGAACCGTAAGGGGTGAACCGTAAGGGGTGATGCGAAGTTACACACCTAGCAAATTAGGTAAACCGTGAATAATTGAAACAAACAAGAACTTCGGTGAGGTTCTAATAGAATAGAAAATATCGTCTATGGGTCGTCAATGTGTAAGTGAAATGATAATTGCCATCGCTTTGAAAACGAGATACTCACACATTCAAGTCTTGAATTGAACCAAAAGAGTCAAACAACGTAATAATATGCTAGTTACCAACTCACTTTTGTTCGTTTTCAGCCACAACGGACCGTCTGTTTCAATTTTTATTCTTTTTTTTTTCTGTGTAATTGGTGAACCATGGCGTCTCAAACTTATTCAACTCTTTCGTAAAAGGGTGGAGATAAAATGTCTACAATTATTATAAAATACGATCTAGCAAAAGATTGTTAAGGTAGTTACCCCCCTCCCCCTCTTTCTCTTTCTCTCTCTCTCCACCGTCACCGTGGTTACCATGGTCGCATCGGCTGTTGTCTACCATAACAGATTGCCCAATACTTGAAGGGGAGTCGGATACACAGCGTTTCCTAGATCGTAGTTGATTATTTTTTAGCAGTATTTGGGCCGTTTATTTTTTTTCTCTCCGTATTAGACTTCGAATCAAAATATAAGAATAGATTTGCATAACACAAAGATGACGATAGACCCTGATTGGTTTACAGTTTGATTTATCCGGGGAGTTGAAAGTTGATATCCGAAAGAATAACAAATTTGAAAAGTGTTGAAAAATTATTTTTGAGAGAGATCGCGCGAAACAAAAATCATCACTGGAAATAAGAGATGGTGCATGCATAATGTATACCAACAATCAAAGGTAAATATTTCTGGTTCGATTCTGATAAACAAATGTTATGTTATCGTGTGTGACCAGAGTAAGAAAAGAATGTAACAACCTAAAGGGAAGAAAGAACTAAAAAATACGGTAAAAAAGAACAAAAAAAGAACCACAACCGATAGTTCGATTAAGTAATGTAAGCCTTGGGTGCCTCAATGGAAAAAATAATAAGGCTGAAAAAAAAAATTGGATCAGTAAGAAATTCTCGAAAATAAACCTTAATATCTAAATTGTACCACTTTTTTGAAGCGAAAGAATTGAGATTGTGTATCTGTATGTGTTCTAACTATAACCTTTATGATAAGCTTTCGGTTCCAAGAATGAACTTGATGAAATTTCGATTTTTGAACGTTGTCGAACATTTGGAAGTGATGAAGATGACTATGAATCATCACCAAAATTGATCCATTTCTGGAGCTATAGGGTGAAAAATTGGATGATTTTTCTCTTTTTTTTATTTTTTTTTTTCTCTCCCTCTCGTTTACTATTCGAATATTATTTAATTGTTTTCTAATGGTGTCTTCATGTTGATATTCAAATCATGTAACGGTGTAATTGAATACTTGTATTGAGAATGAAATGTGGAGCTGTAAATATGGAGACCAAGATATGTGAGACCAGAACGAATTGAGAGCGAGAACGAGAACGAAATGCGGAGCAAGAAAAAATGAAGAATGAAATATTGGAGTACAGTACTGAGATGAATATCAGACATAAAACCGTATTGCCTCGCTTATTCAGCATTGAAGATGACCAGATACATTGAAAATTTTAATTTGATTATGTACGAACAGGAAATGGTAGGGGGAATTTAGGTAAGGGAGGTTAAATATTGAGCAGAGGGAGAAAATTGTTTCTGCCAATTCTTGGTGAGTAATTGCAGCGAAGAGCTACCGATGGATCTGACTAAATTGAGAATCAACTGCTAGCGACAAACAACTAAAATTGGGAGACAACTGCAACCAACAGCAGAGGATCAATAACCCAAAATCAACAACTAACAATCAACAATAAACAATCAACAACGAATAATCAATTTCAACCTACAACCTACTACAATGTCGCTCGTATTCTACTAGAATAGCACCATTAATGATTTGCGGATTCATTTCGGCTCAAGGCTCTATTTTCGTGATTCTCAATAGTCTTCACCCAATTTTGTTGCGTCCTCGTTCTTCGTTTTTTCTGGTTTTATTTTTTATCTCATTTTTTTTTAATCCCTAAACTTACATGATCCAGGGCTAGAGCCTGGAGAAGGTACAGAATGCTAAATATTATAGTTCTTTGTTTTTGTTTTACTTTGTAAAGACCCGTCCCCAATTTCATAATTTTAAAATTAGTCAACAATAGATATGAAGGCTTGCATATAGACCGTCAGACAAGGTAGAAATACGCCCTATGGACTGTTTTTGTATGTAATTCAAATGGAAGCTTGTCGTGTTAATCTCGGGGTACCAGCCCAAAAAAATGTAGCGGGTAGTCAATTGTAATGAAACATTTTACAAACTGAAAATGGAAATGTCATATCAACGTTAGATTTGCTGTGAGACCTCCTCTTCCCTCACTACCCACCATTGAGTATTATATTCAGAGGTCGCAGTAATTTTTTTTTCACTCTCAGCACTAATTTTCATCACTTCTCTCATAGAATTATTAATTTGAATGTAAATAGTTGGATGTTTTTTCTTCAAATTTTACGATATAAGCTTTTCTTCTATGAGACATTGTCATAAAAGGTCTTCCATACTGTATTTCGGAATGAATAAATTTTTTTTTTTTTGCAATTAAAGTTCGTTCTCGATCAAAAATGGAAGTCGAATCATGAAAAATGCTCAAAATGTGAAAGTTATCAGGAAAATGGCCAGAAAATAAAAAACTTTATTTCAAGTTGTCTCGTTTTCTGACAAAAAATCACCTAATGATACTAAGAAAGTGCGTTGTCACATCAGGATGTTATAGTTTATGCATGGAAGTACGTAATATAAAAATAGACGAATCAGCTAACAATTCGACAATTGGATATTTAAAGCCACTTCGTGTGACATTCATTCACCACATCCTCAAAATCATATCATGTCATTTTCAATTTTTTTTTTTTTTTTTCTTTGTTATCGATTTTTTTGTTCGAGAATTATTTTTTTTCCAATTTCTATTTTTCTTTACTCTAGTTAAGGTAAGAACGGTTTATTTACCTTAAATTTCCATTGAATTTCATCTTTCTTCTTCCTTTTAAAGACAATTTGTTCTCTGTCGAAGTTCCATAGTTACCAATTGTATAGAAAATAAAATAAAATCAAATTAAATAAAATGAAATAAGAAAACCATTCCTTCTCATTTTAATTCATTCGTTTTGATTCATTTCATCTCTACTAAGTTGATTCATGTCTGTTCTTCAGTACTTATCTCTCTCTAAGACTCAAAAAAAAAAATTGAATCGTTTCCGCAAATAAATTTGGCCATAGCGACAAATTTGGTCTCGCTCGCAAAAATCAAAAAAGAAAAACTTATCGCCCACTTCATTAATTTCTTTTGCCCTATTGTTTTCCTTTTTCCTCAAACTGAAATTTATTTTCTTCTCACCTCAAGTGCTGTACGAGAAATATTTTACCATCCATACGGTTCAGGCACAAGGTCACATTTTTATTTTTTAGATCTCAAGGAACGGACGCCAAATCACAAAAAAAAAAAAAACCGAAAATCTTTGAGAGAGTGAACCGTTTATAATGCACGGTTTGAGCCTTTGAATGGAATCATCCATTTTTTTGTTCTTTATTGCTTCCCCCCCAAAAAAAACAAAGACAAGAAATTCATCGTTTGGTTTATCTGTTAGAGGAAACATTTCATTTCATTTTATATTCAACGGAAGTGGCACATTTCCTGTCCATTTTCTTGTGTTTGTTTTTTTGTTGTAATTCATTCAAGTGTCTGAGAATCCACCTAAGAAAATAGAGTTGATAGGTCTGGAACACACTCATTTAAACAATCGGGGTCCTTTATTTTTCAGATCGTTTGCAATTTTGGCTCTTATTAAGTTGAAACCTCTTAGTTTCCAAACTTTTCAACGAGAACAAAGAACTTTTGTTAACTCCTCCAATTTATTGTGGGGGATAATATCATTAAATTCCTGAGGAGTCGGCTTCCTCTTAATATTTTCTTTTCTTTTCTGGATTCTCTTTACCAATTCTCGTTCTAAAAAAATCAAAATTAACATGCCAATAGCGAACAAGGATTGGGATAATGCTGAACAAAGCAATCAATCGCTTCATAATTCAAACTCATCTGAATCAAGTAATAGTGCTAGCCCTGATAAATTTGATGGAGAACAACAACCAACTGATATAAACATACTGACCGTTGAAGATGATAATGATCATGCTCATAATAATTCTTCGCATTCCAAATCTGAGAATGTATCTGTAAAGAGAAGTTCAAAGGGCAGAGTTTTCCAATGTACTGGATACCCTGGATGTAATATGTCATTTGCTAGATCCGAACATTTGGCTCGTCATAAGAGGAAACATACTGGAGAGAGACCGTTCACTTGTCCACATTGTTCAAAGAATTTTTCTAGATTGGACAATCTTCGTCAGCATAAGCAGACGGTTCATGCTTATGAGAGTTTTGCGGTGAATGATCAGAGGCGGCAGTTTCTGCAACTGGAACAACGACAGCAGCAACAGCATCAACAGCAACAACGACAGCAACAACGACAGCATCAACAGCATCAACAGCATCAACCAAAAGAGCTCCAACTCCAACACCAACTGCTGCTACTCCAGCAACAACAGATGCACCACAACATTCAACATAATCAACTCCTACAGCAACAACGACAGCATCAACAGCATCAACAGCATCAACAGCATCATCAACAACAACAACAACAACAACTTCATAACCAACAGCCACAACTCCAACACAACGCCCCACAATTACACATTTCTCCTATCCAACTTCCAAATTCTGCTCAAATGAACACTCTTCTGCATCTGCAACAACTACAACTTCCAAAACTTGAAGGTCAGAAAAATCCAGAAACCCCAAACACGACTCTCTTTTCCTCGACTACTGTCCCTTCAAGTAGTTCCAGTGTTAGTAGTGGCCGAAGTAGCCATTTCATGTCGTCAATGGAATCTACTCCCATTTCCAGTTCTCCCGTGTCATATTATAATTCGTCTATACAACATCCACCAGCATTTGAACAATCAAACAATAATTCCAATATCAATAACCATTCTATATTGAAGCCTTTATCTAATCTTAGAGGTACCAACAGCTCTCACAGAGTTAAGAGAAGACCAAAACCTCTTTCATTGCAAAATTCATTCTATGCGCCATCAATTTCAAATCTAAATTCGGCCCCGTATTCAGCTCATGCTCCTTACATTAATGGATCTCTTAAATCTGCTCCCTTATTACCCCCAAGAAGTAGCTCTATGATTTATGGTTCAGGTCCAAAATCTGCATCTGCTACTCCATGTATGGTATCTCCATTGTCACCATTATTTCACCAGTCATTTAACCAAACGATTCGGTTTTCTAGTAATCCTTCACCATACAATTCGAGTTCATTCCCAACCTTTAAATCAAACGGCAATTCAATTGGAAGTATAAATGGTACAATGAACAACTCTTCAAGTTCCAATTTGCATCAAATTCAATTGCCCCAAATCCCTCAATTAGCATTAAAGCCATTGTCAAATGAAATATCAAGTCATTTTGAGTCAAAAGATGGATCTAACACCTTGCCATCACACTCGTCCGCATCTCCTTCGTCGACTCAGTCATCTAAGTCCATGTCGCCGCCACCAATTCCATCAGTCAAACTCTTAGTTTCTGACTTTTAGTCAGAGTCATCTTCTGAGAGAAAGTCTAGTACAGTAACAACAACCACGACAACAACAGTGACCACAGAATCTACGTCTGGTGTTGAAAGTACTTCGAATTCCAACGAAACTGGGACTTCAAATACTTGGCTACAAGATGTGTTGAACGAAAAGGATACAAATTCAAAAACTCATTCGACTCCTGAACCTAATTCAGAGTCCCGCAAACCCACCATTAATATATTGATCTCCCTAAACTGGATTACTATAGTTACGAACCAATTACGATCAATCCACTTACTTTTAGTATGTAAAAAAAACCAAAAAGTAAAATACAAATTGGGGTTATTTAACCCCTACTGGTTTATGTGATATGAAAATTAATGTAGAAGAGGGCCACTCAAGAAGAAGTTATTGGGTATGGGACCTTGATGAAAGAGGTGTAGAGTAGTTGTAGGGCTTGGATGAGGGAGAAGAAGAGAAGAAGAAGAGAAGAAGACGATGAAAACAAAAGTAGATGATGAATAAGACGAACAACACGATACGAACAAGAGAAGATATAGATCTCAATATGATCAAAGTCAAGTCAGAGAAAAGTTCGCATCAAAGGTTGCACCAAGGCTTTCTCCTTTACATTTACCAACACTCCTTTCAATGATTTTGAGACAAACGGAAGCAAACACTTCTTCAGGAAATGTTTCCGAGTACGAAGGAAGTAATAGTACTTAGATATGCCTTCGAAAATAGAATCTTTCGTCAAGGCTCTAGACTATAGTTCACCTTTAGTTGCCCAATAAACTATTTCATAACATTTTGTGTTCCAAATTTGGGAATGCATATCGCATTCTATCAGCCTCGCCAAAAAGATGACATCGATGTTTTTAGCCCCTATTGTAGGGGAGAAGGGTCCCAGTATTCGCACACTCTCTCGGGGAATGCAACTAAGACCCCATGATCTCTAGTTTAGTCCAAACTTATCAATTGGAGTCGGAAACAAGTTTGAATTTTGTATGTATCCTTGTATATATACCCTATATATGCCCTTTTATGTAACTTTGAATATCTTTTATGGTTCTATATCAATATTCAGTCAAATGAAATCAACAAATTGTGTCTGTAGCCGTACGTCTCTGTTAGTTTTATTGTTATCAAATTAGCGTTATTTCTGGCGGTATCATATTTGCCACTGGCGCGTTCACACTGGCCCGTTTTCTCTTGCATAAACCGCTTTAAGTTTGTACTGCCGCTTCGACCTCTGGCATCAACTCTGGTGGCAACGCAT
This sequence comes from Chernovozyma sophiae-reginae, assembly GCA_030564725.1. Taxonomy (NCBI): domain Eukaryota; kingdom Fungi; phylum Ascomycota; class Pichiomycetes; order Serinales; family Debaryomycetaceae; genus Chernovozyma; species Chernovozyma sophiae-reginae. The sequence continues at coordinate 20,371 of JAKTYG010000147.1, forward strand.
CCTCTCTCTATTGAAACATTCCAAAAACATATTTAATGTGGTGTTATTCTGGTTTATGTATGTCCCCAAATTATGATATAGACCATTATTGTATATAGCATACCATCTATTCATAAAGGTAAGTGATACCTTTTATTAACATAGATCTTATACAATCTGCTCTACTTGAAATCTTTGAGTCTTCTTCTTTTACTTATTTTGAATACTTGCATCAATTTTTTTCATTTTTGTAATCATTCTGGCTTGTACTGGCTTGTATAGTTCTTTATTAGTTCAACTCGTAGGCTTTCATTTGATTTGATTCGACTACTATCTAGTCAATTTGTTAACTATGAATGACGATATCTATATTATAGAATCTGGTAAGGAATACCAACCTCAGAAACGACTTCTATCTAAATTTTTTCATGGAGATTATCCAATCCCAACTGAAAATGAAAGAAAATTTTATCCCTATGGAACTGCAAATATATTTAGTAAGGCTCTTTTCTTATGGGTTCTTCCTATCTTAAAGGTTGGTTATTCTCGTACTATAAGACCAAATGATTTATACAAGCTTACCTCTGATCTTGAAATTGAGAGCTTACTTGAAAGCTTTTATCGTAACCTTGATGGATATATTAATGCTGCAAAGATTCAGCACAAATTGAAATCTGATGTAAACACTGATGAAAATTTCAAATGGCCTCAGTATACAATTGCAAAAGTGCTTATTAAAACTTTCCGATATGAATTGATTTTAGCCAGTATTATAGCTATTATCTCCCTTTCACTCTTATCCCTTTTCCCATTACTTATGAAACAACTTATTCGATATGTGGAATATGATATCTTATTAGATCATCAAGGTATGAAACTTTCTCATGGTATTGGATATGCTTTTGGTTGTTGTATAGGATTGTTTGTGATTGGATCTCTTTTTAATCACTATTTTCATGTTAGTATGATAGTTGGGATTAAGGTGAAATCTGTTTTAATAACTGCTGTGTTAGATAAATCTTTTAAATTGAGTTCAAAATCAAGAAAAATTTATACTGCTGGAAAAATCACTTCTCTAATGGATACCGATCTTTCAAGAGTTGAAATGGGGGTAATGCTTCAGCCAGTATTATTTGCTTTACCTATTTCCTTGGTAATTGCAATTGTTATATTAATTATAAATATCGGTGTTTCTGCTTTAATCGGTTTAGCGGTATTTTTGGTTTCAATTGGATTCATAGGTATGGCTGCTGGTAAGCTGTATACATATCGGGATAAAGTAACTAAACTTACCGATGCTAGAGTTGAAATTACTAAAGAAGTTTTAAATAATTTGAAGATGATTAAGTTTTATTCTTGGGAAACTCCATATTTTATGAAGATTATTAAAGCAAGGGCAGCTGAAATTCAACTTGTCTTAAAGATGCAAGCAATCAAAAATATTATTTTTTCCTTTGCAATTAGTTTATCTAGTATTACTTCAATGGTATCATTCTTGGTATTATATGCATTAGAAAACAAGACAAAAGATGCTGCTAGTGTATTTTCTTCAGTATCGATGTTTGAAATCTTAGCAACTTCAATTTTCTTGCTTCCGATGTGTTTATCCACAGCTGTTGATTTGCTTAACGCTTTTAAGAGAGTTGAGAGATTATTATGTGCTGAGGAATTGCAACCAAATGAACATTTTATTAATACCTTCAAGAATTCTTCGAGTGCCATTGAAATTAACAATGGTAATTTCGCCTGGGAAAGTGCTGTGGTTGAGGAAGATGAAGATTTTGACGACGGAGTTACTGGAGCCAAGAAGAAGAAAGAAAAGAAATTGCAGAAAAAGTTGAAAAAGAAAAGATTAAAGAATAAGACTGAAGAGACAGATACAACACCTGAAGTGGTTGAGATTCAAGAGAAAGATATTGATAGTTCTAACTTTACCGGGTTGAAAAATATCAATCTTTCCATTAAAAAGGGTGAATTTGTAGTTATTACTGGATTAATTGGATCAGGAAAATCATCTTTATTACATGCGATATCTGGAACCATGAACCTTGAATCAGGAAATGTGCTAATTGATGGATCCTACTTATTATGTGGAGAACCTTGGGTGCAGAATACTACTATAAAAGAAAATATATTGTTTGGAAAGAATTACGAGCAAGACTTGTACAACCGAGTTATTTATTCTTGTGGATTACAACAAGATCTTGACCAACTAGAAGGAGGTGACTACACTGAGGTAGGTGAAAGAGGAATAACCTTATCTGGTGGTCAAAAGGCAAGAATTAACTTGGCAAGAGCTGTTTATAATATGCCAGACATAATTTTATTAGATGATGTTTTAAGTGCAGTTGATGCAAGAGTTGGAAAACATATTATGTCCAATTGTTTTTTGGGTTTGTTAAATGGCAAAACCAGAGTTTTAGCTACCCATCAACTTTCATTAATTGACAATGCTGATAGAATAATATTTCTAAATGGTGATGGTTCAATTGATGTTGGAAGTCTAGAGCACTTAAGAGAGACAAATGAAAAATTTAATGCATTAATGAATTACAGTAATCATGACAAGTATGAAGACGAGCGTGATGACATTAGTTCTGCAGAAGTACATGATTTGGATTTGGATTCTGAAAGTATTATTTTAGAAAAGACAGATGCTCAAATAGTCAGCACTCTGGATAAGTTTTACTCAAACAAATCTCTAGATGATGAATCTGATTACATAGATATTGATAAGCATAAGGATATAGCCAAAGGGAAAATCATCGAAGATGAAGAGCGTGCTGTCAACAAGCTTAAATTTCATGTTTACCTTCAGTATATCAGAAGTGGAGTTGGAAAACTAACATTTCCTGGATTTATTATTGTTTTCCCTTTGATTGTGAGTCTAGCTACATTTTTCAGTCTTTTTACAAATACTTGGTTATCGTTTTGGATATCTAATAAATTTGAAGGAAGAACTTCGGGATTTTATATGGGAATTTATGTGATGTTAACCATGTGCTCAGTTATATTTTTATCCTTTGAATTCTTCTTACTTATTACCATTACAACCAATTCTTCAAAGAATCTTAATATAAAGGCTGCTCAAAAGTTATTGCATGCTCCAATGTCGTTTCTTGATACAACTCCTACGGGTAGAATATTGAATAGGTTCACCAAAGACACCGATTCGTTAGATAATGAAATCTCTGACCAGTTAAGGTCGGTGTTTTTTTCGTTAGGAAATATTGTTGGAATTGTGATTTTATGTATCATTTATATTCCTTGGGTGGTCATAGCAATACCACCAGTTGTATTAATGATTTGTTGTCTTTCTGATTATTTCCAAGCTTCAACCAGAGAAATCAAAAGACTTGAAGCAGTACAGAGATCATTTGTTCATAATAACTTTTCAGAATCATTGAATGGACTAGACACCATCAAAGCCTATGGTGCCGAAGATCGGTTTTTAACAAAAAATAACAACTTTATGAATAGTACAAACGAAGCAACGTTTATTGTTTTTGCTAACCAACGTTGGTTGGGTATTAGTTTGGAAATTGTGGTTTTCTTTTACGCCTTATTGGTATCTTTATTGTGTGTGAATCGAGTCTTCCTGATCAGTGCTGCGTCCACTGGATTGGTTTTAAGTTATACATTTAACATTGGTAATGAGCTAGCCCAACTTATCAGATTCTATACTCAATTTGAAAACGATATGAACTCAGCTGAAAGAATATGTCAATATGCTTTTAATTTGAAACAAGAAGCAGATTACACGATTGAAAACACTAAGCAAGATCCTACTTGGCCATTAAATGGAGAAATTGAGTTTCAAAATGTTTTTTTGTCTTATAGAGAAGGATTACCACTGATCTTGAAGGATTTATCTTTTAAAGTTAAATCTGGAGAAAAAATTGGAATATGTGGTAGGACTGGAGCCGGAAAGTCCAGTTTAATGATTGCATTGTATAGGATTTCTGAACTTCAAAAAGGGAAAATTTTAATTGATGGAGTGGATATCAGTACCTTGGGATTGCATGATTTAAGAAGTAAGATCTCAATAATTCCTCAAGATCCGGTGTTATTTAATGGAAATATAAGAAGCAATCTTGATCCATTTGAACAGTATAGTGACGAAGAAGTATGGAATGCTTTAAGAAGAGCGGGCATCTTTGATTCTGAAGAATTACCAAGGATTCAAAAACAAACTAAGCAAACTCATGAAAGCTTGCATAAATTCCATTTGAATCAAGTTGTTGAAGAACAAGGGAAGAATTTTTCACTTGGAGAGAGACAACTTCTTTCGTTTGCAAGAGCGTTATTAAGGGATACAAAGATATTGGTTCTTGACGAGGCAACATCTTCAGTCGATTATGAAACTGATAGTAAGATCCAAGCCACCATCAAAAGAGAATTTAGTAGTTGTACTATTCTCTGTATTGCACATCGTTTAAAGACGATTATAAATTATGATAGAATTATCACCCTTGAAAGAGGGACATTGATTGAGTTTGATACGCCATGGAATTTATACAATTCCAAGGGAGTCTTCAATCAAATATGTGAAAAGTCAGCTATTACACCGGAGAATTTCACCAACAAAATATGATACTGTTAAATTATGCAAAATAAAATAATATGAATAATTACAATATGGATAGATATAATATGGATAGATACAGTATGAATAGTTATAGAAGAGTGGCTACTGTGGAGTAGTTACAGCAGAGTAGTTACAGCAGAGTAGTTACAGCAGAATAACTTTGTAGGTATTCAAGTGTCTGCATTAATACCATAAAAGATAGCTAGTCAAAAGAAAACTCTTATCGATCCTACAATAAGCTCATCAACTTGATTTCCTGTTTTCTTCTCAAGGCCGAGCATCAAGAATGTTCTCAGTTTGCATAATTTTCTCCACATTGAGTGATTTCCGTTTACGCACGATGAGAATTTGTAAGGAACCAAATGCAGAAGATGCAAAATCTCAACTACAATACCCTCCATATGATAGAAGAAGCTGATGATTTCCATTGAAAAAAAATTCAGACAAAAAAGCTATCCTCAGTAACATCAGCAGTTTTTTTCAACCATTGGTTAGTTCATAAGTTCAGAACTTGTTACAATTTCCGATCATTGTCGAACTTTAAGGTTACTGAAAAACTATTTTCTGATACTTTAAACAAATGCTCGGCATTGTATTCGTCCTTTTTTTACGCAGTTTGATGCAGAGATTCTGCGAATTCAGTAATTCGAGATTCCATTGGAAAGGCTAAACTATAGGCATTGTAGAAATCAACTGAACATTCCAGCTCCATAATCAGCTGCACACTGCAAATCTACAATCAATAGCAAGTGCCAATTCGTAACAACATATACTTAGCAAATCTATTGCCGGAAGATAACTTTCTATCATAGTGGAGAACTATATAGGATAACCAACTTTCTTTTTTTATTTTTCAAACTCGAGGAATAAAGTTCTACAATAGAATCGTTGCAATTTGCTATCTTTCGTTACCATAAGTAGTACTTTGATTAGCTAAGAATCAAGAAACATTTCTACAACTTTTTCTAGGGTCCTCCTATCTTTTCCTCTGCATTTTTTTCTGCATCTTCTCTTTATTTCATTTACATTCGCTTGTCTGTTCCACATTACCTTGGTGGCGCCTACTCATCTTTGAACCAGTCTGGACTTGTTACTAGATTCTAAAATCGTATCGTATCTTGAACCCATAAAGGTGTGCTTGTGAAACCTTGCCGAAATATCTATCCATCAATGCAAGAAGAAGACATCTATCATACAAATTCTTTGGAATTATCAGAATCTCATAAGGATTACCTTTTAGAGAAACATGGTAGAATTGATTTGGATCCTATTCCTGCAATAGATGATAACGATCCTTTAAACTGGAAACCGTGGGTGAAATCAATTCAAATGGTTATGGTTGCATTTCATGCATTCTCGTCAACTTTTATGGCTGCTGGTATTATTCCTTTATTTGCTATCATGTCAGAAAAGTTTGAAGTTTCCATAACTGCTTGTTCATATTTAACCTCAGGTCAAATAATTGTATTAGGAGTCTTACCTTATTTATGGATTCCTTTGATGAATAAATATGGTAGACATCAACTTTTACTTATATCAACCTTGGGTTCAATGGCATTTAATTTTGGTTGTATGTTTTCTGAAACATATACCAGTATGATGGTTTGTAGATTATTTGGCGCTTTAATGATATCTCCATCAGTTGCAGTTGGTGGTTCAATTGTTAGAGATCTTACTTTCAAGCATCAACGTGGTTCTAGAACTGGTTGGTGGGCTGTAATGATTAATTTAGGTACTCATTTTGGTCCTTTTCTAATGGGTTTTGTTGCTTATCAAACTGGAAATATAAGAAATGTGTTTATGATTTTTGCAATTATGAACTTTATACAATTTTTGGGTTATTTAGTTTTCGGAAGAGAAACTTTATACCAAAAATCAGTCTGGTACCCTGGTATCAATTCCCTTTATAAATTTACCATGAAAACAACGATTGCCTTAAATTGGAGAGTGTTTTTGCTGCCATTAAAATGCTTTTGGAATCCCAAGATTTTCATTCCAACAATTGCCTTTTCAATATGTTTTTCCTATGCTAATGTAGCGTTAGGAGTGGAATTAACTTCTTTATATCATTCCAAATATCAATTTAATTCTCAACAAATTGGTCTACAATTCATTGGTTTGATATTAGGTACTTTAATTGGAGAGATTGTTGGAGGTTGGATGTCAGATTTATGGGTAAATGGACTTCATAATGATCAAAATAAAAACCCAGAATATCGCCTTTGGTTAAGTTATATTGGATTTGCTGCAATTGTAGTTGGGTTGGTAGTATATGGTGTTTACTTGGAGAGAAATAAATATTGGACTGTTGTTCCGGTTATTGGACTTGCTATAGCTGCTTTCGGATTACAAACTCTAACCACTATCTTGATAACCTTCACAATTGATTCATATCCTGCAAGAGCTTCCGATATTACCCTTTTCATTACTTTGATAAGACAAGTGTTTGGCTTTGTTGGTCCTTTCTATTTCCCTCCAATGTTAGAGAATCCAAATTTAGGAATAAAGGGTACATATTGTGTCTTAGCAGGTATTGTCATTGCGTTTGCTTGGATACCTACAATAGGCATCCATATTTGGGGTGAATATAAATATAGAAAAGTAAGGCAATTATTGGCCCCCAAGTGACTGATTGAATCTTATCATTTGAATCGAGAAATCTTTAATGCTGCATCTTTAACATTATGGTTAAACCTTGTAAATAGTTTGTTTGCACATCACTTACCACTAATATATGTATATAAACAATAACTTTGAGGTGATAATAGAATCTTTTGTATATACTTTTTGTCTCATTGGTATTCATGTCGTAGTCAAATATCCTTTAATTTCGTTAATGATCGATAGTTTCAGTTCTACATTCAGAAGTTGATCTTCCCCAATTGAGTCATTCATCGAAGCTAATTTCTCGCACGCAATTATTAATTTGTCTAGATATAAGACATATCTCAGGTAATTTGTCCAAAGTTTGGCTTCACTATCAAATTTCATTGACATTTGGTTCTCCTTTATGTCTTTATTAGCTTGAAGTCGATACGTTTCAATGTCCAGACGCATTCGAGGAAGGACATCCTTCACAACAAACATCTCGTAATCCAAAATGATTTGGTATAACAGTTTATTCTTTTGTGAATTGGAAGCTCGAAGAATCTTTAATCTTTCTATATCCTGTAAAAGTTGTTCAATTTTTGGGTTTTCGTTTGAAACATCAACCTTGATTTGCTGAAGTTTGTACTTTCTGTTCAAAAAAGCTGACAAGATATCAGTCAGTTCATCTGAATTGGACTTGATCTCCCGATCTAATTGTTCTAATTCTGGATCGACTTCTTCATTAGCTTCATCTGAATTCAATTCATCATTATCTAATGAAATTGTTGGAAACTCAAGATTGGTGTCAAATTCTGTCGTAAGTCGATCGATAACAATTTGATTCTCCTCAATCTTAGAAGTTAACTGATCGATTAAAGCAATTAGAGGTTCATAATTTTCTGTTTGTAAGAGAAATAAATTACTGCCGTTCTCATATATGGACATTTTTTTAGAACTATAAAATCACTTATCATGGGGTACATTCTACAAACTTGTTCCTAGACGTAGTTTGATAGTGAATTCAGTAGATGTACTGATTCGTATACAGGAAAAACATTATTGAAAAAGGTTGCGAATAGATTCGATTAGAGACAAGCAAACTACATAGATATTCAATGATTGATTGTACATTCCAGCTCTACTGAAACTATTCTGTAAGCACCTTACACCAACTTCCCTATATATTTATATATTCTTTTGCTTTTTGTTTTTTTTGGTTTTTTGGTTTTTCTTAATTTTAGTTCCATCTTGATATTTTTTTGGCTTCTTCTATTTAAATTTTTTTTTTTTTTGCTTTTTTGTTTTTACCATTTTACATTCGTTAAAGTAACCAATTTTTTTTATTGTTTTTGGTTAACATAATCTAATTATCAGAACAAATTATCTGCATATGATGTTTAATAGTATCATGTGTAGCATATAATTCCAGATGCTGTCTTGAGTTTATAAGTGGGACTGAATTGAGAAGATGGGGTATAAATGGAATGGCATTGAGAAAGTTTCTTAGATTTTGACAGAAAGACGTTATATGCACATTAGTTCAGGTATAGATAAAAATTGTTAGTGTTGTTATTCATTTGGTCAATTGTTGTTGCAATTGTGCAGATTTTCTTTCCTGTTTACCCTTCTTCATAACTTGTTTCAATGCAACACTATCCAATGGATCTAATAATTCAAACAGGCATAATAATTCATCACTGACACTCATTACTGCACCCCAATTATCAAATTCTCCACAATAATTCGGAGCAGAAAATACTGTAACTAAAGTTCTATCATTGAAAAATTCATAACCATCTTCAACAACCAT
>JAKTYG010000148.1:0-29244 GCA_030564725.1 Chernovozyma sophiae-reginae
TCTAAAGGCATTTACTCGGGAATTACTGCTTCGGGTTCCAAAGGTGACTCGGGTTTGGAAGTAACAAAAACACCTCAAGATGCTGTTGGTTCAACATCTGATAGTGCATCTTTTGGAAGTGGATCAGAAGTCCCTTATGAAAAGCCAATTACTTCGAAATGGCGTAGATTCATAGATGGGTTCCAAAGACAAAATTCCGAAGAAGAAATAGGTAAACAACTTTCGAAAACCATTTCCCATAGGCATTTAGTGCTTATGGCATTAGTTACCGGAGTTGGTACTGGTTTACTTGTGGGTTCAGGTAAAGTGTTGCACAATGCAGGTCCATTATTCTTAATCATTGGTTATGCTATCGTTGGTTCGTTTGTATATCCAACTTTACAAGCTGCTGGTGAATTAGCAGTAAATTATCATGAACTTTCAGGTGGATATAATAATTATCCAAGAAAGTTTATCGATGAATCTATTGCCTTTGCAGTTACATGGAATTATTGTATTCAATGGCTATCAGTTATCGCAGTTGAATTGGTTACTGCCTCGATAACCATCAGATATTGGAATGATAAAATCAATTCTGATGCTTGGGTGGCTATTTTCTATACCGTTATTGTGGTGATTAACTTTATCGGTGCTAAAGGTTTTGGTGAAGGTGAATTCATATTTGGTTCTATAAAGATTTGTATGATTGTTGGATTTATCATTATGGGTATTGTTGTTAATGTTGGAGGTGGTCCTGAACATGAATTTATTGGTGGAAGATATTGGCACAATCCAGGGTTTTACACCAATTTCAAAGGTTTATGTAGTGTTTTCGTTACTGGTGCCTTTGCATTAGGTCAATCAGAATTTGTTGCTTTGTCTGCTGCAGAACAATCTAACCCAAGAATTGCTATTCCTTCAGCCTGTAAGTTGATTTTTTGGAGAATTTTAATTTTATTTTTGGGATCTTTAACTATAGTTGGTTTATTGGTTCCATATAATTCAGATCAATTAATGGGATCTTCTGGTAGTGCTACCCATGCTTCTCCATATGTTTTAGCAGCTGAATTACATGGAGTAAAGGCAGTTCCTTCAATTATTAATGCAGTTATTTTATTATCAGTAACATCGGTTGCTTCTGCATCATTATATTCTGCGTCCAGAACTTTACAATCATTAGCTGATCAAGGTTTTGCTCCTCAATATTTCAATTACATCGATAAAGAAGGTAGACCCTTCAGAGCTTTAGTAGTTTGCTCAGTGATTGGATTATTTTCATTTATCGCCGCTTATGACAAGCAAGAAACCGTTTTCAATTGGTTGTTAGCAATTTCTGGTTTATCTCAAATCTTTACTTGGGATGTTATCGTTGTCTCTCATATTAGATTCAGATCTGCTTTAAAGCATCATGGTATATCAACAGATGTTTTAGGTTACAAAGCTTCAACAGGAGTTTGGGGTTCTATTTATGCAGTTGTATGGCATTGGCTCGTTTTAATTGCTCAGTTTTGGATTGCTTTATTCCCAGTTGGAGGTGGAAAAGCAGATGTTGAAAACTTTTTCGAAAACTATTTAGGGGCAGTTGTATTATTATTTTTCTATATTTGTCACAAGCTCTACACAAGGAATTGGAAATTCTACATTAAACTTGAGGATATCGATTTAGATTCTGATAGAACAATTTTCGACAAGGAAGTGTTGGAAATGGAAAGACTTGAATACGAAGAAAAATTAGCCAAATCTCCTTGGTGGAACAAAGTCTATCACTTTTTATTTTAAAAGGATAAAGAAAGAGGTCGAGGAAGTTCAGTAAACATTGCATACATGTATATCAGAGTTGTACATTTAAACAATTACAATATATAAATATATGAAGTCATGAATCCAAAGTGAAAAGACTAATGTAATGAAAAATAACGGTTTTATCAACTTTATGATACTTTGTAGCCAGTTACAATAATTCAGTGGTTTAAATGCTTTTATTCTAATCTCTTATCCTGTAAATGAAAACAGTTCATAGTTGAACATATTGGCGCTAGTTCATATCTTTTCATCTCACTTTCCTGATATGGCCCCATGTCGCACAATCAATTTTTCAAATATCGAGAGATCTACTCAATCCATAGAGGTACATACTATTCAAGAGCACTTCTTGTTTTGTACGTTCAAGTTTGGCCAGTTTTTTTTTTCCAAAAATGCTTACAAGGCTATCAAGGGTATCCACCCGTAATGTAGCTCTTAGCATGGCCAACCAAATTTTTGGCAGAGTGGAATTTGATATTAAGAACATCATCGCCAATGAAGAGCAAATCAAAAACTCCATGAGAGCTAAGAAAATGGATCACTCCAATTTGAAAAATATCGATTTCATAGTGCAAAGTTATCCAAAGTACGCTGATATAGGTAAAGAAATTGGCCAATTGAAGAGAGATAGAGAACAATTGGCTCGAGAATTACAGAGTTTAATGAAATCCAATGGTAACACCAGCGAGATCTCAGAGAAACTTCAACATTTAAAACAAAAGATTCAAGGATTAGAAAAAAACAGAGGAAACATTGAAAAGACTATGAGAGATTACGCTGATGCGATTCCAACAATAATTGATGAATCTGTACCTGGACCTGATAAAGAAGAAATTGTAGAGCTAATCAATTGTGAATCAGTGGAAGAAATTGAAACCAAATCTGATAAGAAAGCTCTTTCACATAAAGAAATTGGTAGAAGACTAGGGGTCATAGAATTAGACACCGCTTCAAGAGTATGTGGTCATGCATTCTATTATTTACTTGGAGATGGCTCTTTACTTGAGCAAGCTTTGATTCAATATACTTTTGCTAAAGCTAGAGCAAGTGGTTATAAGATGGTTTCACCTCCTTCTCTTGTTAGAGGTGAAGTAATCGGAGCTTGTGGATTTCGTCCACGAGATAAAGGAGATGAAAAGCAGATATATGATTTGAAAGACGAGAATTTAAGTCTTACTGGTACAGCAGAGATTTCCATAGCTGCTCTCGAATCAAAGAAAACGTTTGAAAATGCTCAAGAAACTCTTCCACTAAAATACGCTGGAGTGTCAAGATCTTATCGATCTGAAGCTGGTGCTAGAGGTGCAACATCAGCAGGTCTTTATAGAGTTCATGAATTTACCAAAGTGGAATTATTCCATTTCACCACCCCAGAGACTGCTTGGGATGAACTTGAACAATTAAGAGCATTTCAGACTGAAATGATCAAAGAATTGGGATTGAAAGCTAAAGTTCTTAACATGCCATCAAATGATCTTGGACACTCAGCTGCTAAGAAATATGATATAGAAGTTTGGATGCCTGGTAGACAGACGTGGGGAGAAGTTACTTCAAGCTCTTATTGCAGGGATTATCAATCAAGAAGGATGAATATAAAGTATAGAGATCCTATGACACCAACCAGTCTTCTGTACGTCCATACTTTGAATGGTACTGCTATGGCGGTGCCAAGAGTGATAGTTGCCATTCTAGAAAATTTTTGGAACGAAACTGAAGAATCTGTAACAATACCTGAAGTTCTTAGACCTTATATGGGAGGTATGGAAAAGATATTCAAAAATTAAATAATTAGAAATAAAATACTGTAAATACATAATAATGACTAAGTTGTCGGTATCACTTTTTCTTGCATTGTAGTAGTTTGAAAAAGAAAAAAAAAGTTAAAAGTGTCTTCAGCCATTTAGAAGCTGTAGTGATCCTCCCAGAATTAAGATAAGAGTATCACAAAAAGCTGTGAAAAGTATGCAATATTGTTATCATTACCCTGTAAAAAACATCTTCTCATATACTTGCCAATTAATTTCTTTGGTTCAACTCTCCAAAATACTGGATTTATAAGGAGTACTTGCTATTCTCTTCTGGCGTATCTTATTTGAAAGTGAGTTGGATTGTTGAACTTGATTGAAAGTAGATGTATTGAGTTGCTGCAATTTATTAACCTTCCCTATTTTTGAATTCCCCGATTCAGGTTCGATATCTTTAACTAATGAGCTCAATTTGCTAAACTCCTGTTGTAAAATTTGCAACTCTTCATACTTATTTTGATAGCTCTGACACAAGAGCTTATAGTTATTTTCCAATCCAGATATTTTGGAATCAAGATCTATTGAAATTTTTTCCTTGGAATCAATCTGCTGATTGGCTACTGATATCCTTACTTCTAACTCCTGAAGCTTCTGCTCCGCAAGCTCTTGTTGCTGTGTATCATATTTATTTTGTTGATCCTGTTGCTTTTGCTCTAGTTGTTTGAGAGTACTTATAACCTGTTGAAGAAGGTCTACTTGGTCATTGTTTCGTGACAATAATGGATCGATCTCTTGCCTCAAACTCTTATTTACCAGATTCTCAATTAAGGTAGATAAAGTAGAGGGGAGAAGATCAATCTTGGACTCTATATCCAGATATATTTGTTCCGGTTTATTCAAATTCTTCTGGATCTCTCCGAGTGCCAGGATAGTAAATTCTTGCTTATCTGCGGTCTTCTGTGCATTAGAACTTAATAGTTTTACTTTCTCTTGCTGCTCTAGCTGTGCCTTTCTGATATGGGCTAATAATTGTGAAAGTTCTTCTTGTCTGATACTGTTTTTAAGTTTACTCAATATTGTCCCTTGTGAGTCTTGATCAGTTCCTACGTCGGTATGCATTTGTTTTAGTAACGTACTATGTTTTTCAGATTGCTCATAGTCATCCAATTGATCCTTTGGTGACGCGATCAGCAAGTCCAAACGTTGTAGTATCAAATTAATATCACTTTTAGTGGCTGCCTCATTTGTAGATAAACTTGCAAGAAGTTGATTCAAATGCTGGTTATTGTTTTTCAGTCTATCCACCAATTGTCCTAAATCTAACGATGTTTGGGTAGTCTGGAGCTCTACTTTCTGTAATTGAGCTTGTAGATCTTCTTGGATTTTATGAATGTAAGCAAAATGAGAATCAATATTGTCATTCTGTAAGAAATTTAGTTTCCATACGTGTGAATTTGATACCTTGTTAGGTGACACGGGCTTTAATGTTCTCAAAGGGGAAGAAACATCATCTTTCTTTGGAGTACTTAGATAATTTTCTTTGTCATCCATGGCCGAGGAAAGATACTTGTCAAAATTTTCTTTTGTAGAAGGAGAACAACGTATTGTCTAAGAGTTCATCAAGCAATCGATATCGTTATTTGTTTGTTTATGTTTTGAGATTAGAATTGGAACCGCGTTGCATGCAGTACGCAAGGTGGATTTACATATTGATGAGACGATGAACTTCTAGAACGGATCTATGTTAACCCTCTCAAAGACATTGATATTAAGCGATATAACTATATACAAGTTTCTATTAATGGTGAGTGTCCACCATCTTTTATTCTAATTCGTCAATGTGTGACAAAACTCTCTATTTTTATCTTCTGAATCTGAAGCTACCCCATCTCATTATAACAAAATGAGACTTGCAATTCTGAAAATTTCAACCTAACTCACTTTCTGCCAATAATTTCCATGGCTCGTTCATCTCCACTTCTCAATTCTTCATCCCCTAAAGCATCTGCAAGACATTCCCAAGGATCTCTAGATCCTCCCCATTTTAATATACTTTGTTTGTATTTCTCACCTGCTACTCTACTCCAAGGATCTTTTTCAAACAACCCTTGCCAAATCTTAGTAGCTATGGCTCGATCTAACAAGTATGAGTAATACACAGCTCCATAGGAAAATAAATGAGGAAATTTTCCATGCCATGTAGAGACTTCATCGGCGAATACTTTTAATTGTGATTCAAGATGATGATAAATCTCAGTTGAATCAATTTCTTTATTGTTTTTCACATATTCAATCATTCCTTCTGAATGAAGAACTTGATCAAGCATTGCCATTTTAGACTGAATGTAAGTTTCGCAGTGATCAAGAGAAATTGTTTTCTTCTTATGTGCTTCTATTCTCTCAACCGATAAATATTCATTTGTTTCGTAATGTCTAGCAATTTTACTTAACACTCTTGGATCTCTGCTGAAAAATTCCATTAGTACGGAAGGTAATTCAACAAAATCAGTCAGACATCTGGTCCCTGCAAGGTTGTGTAGCTTTGTTCGTCCGATCATTGAATGCATGGCATGCCCCATTTCATGAAAAATTGTATCAACTTGATCTAATGTTAACAAAGTTGGTGATGAATCTGCATTAGCAAGTCTAGTAAAGCTATGATTTCTATTCAGGAAATTGCACACCAAGGATATAACTGGTAGTTGATAGGTATTAGAACGATCTAAATGAACAACTTTTTTCATCTCTTCTTCACTTTCACTTCCTATATCTGTATTTAACTGTCTCAGACAAACTATTGTGAAATGTGATGGCAAGACTTTAGGAGACCAGAAATCTAAATACAAGTAACCAAGGATTTCATTTTCATCATTATCAAAAACTTGAAGTTTTCTAACCAGGGTATTATCCCAAGTTTCTCCCTTAATTGTAGCTTGCGGTATAAGGGTAACATTGTATATCAGGTTGAAAAGTTTGTTTAATCCAGCAACAATAGTCCCAACTGAAAGATATTCAGATAATGAAATTTCAGTTTCTTGAGCTGCCTCATTTCCTTGAGAAAGTTCGGATTCAGATTGAAGTTTAGACAAGAGGTAATCTCTATCCCACAGTTTAATGGAAGAAATTAATTCATCAGTGGAAATATTGGACTCTTCATTTCGATTTATGTTGTCTCTTACGTCATATAAAGCCTTGAACTCTTTTATAACTCCGTCTTCAATTAACCCCTTTTGCAAATTCTGCAAGAAACTCATGACATTTTCAGGGTTCTTGGCCATTTTATGTTCTAATTGATAAGAACTGAAAGATTTGTATCCTAACATATGTGATAGTAATGCTCTATATTTAAGAAATCCGTTCAAAAGATGAAGTTGTTCTTTGGAGCTCGAGTGTAATGATATCCAAACCTTTTTCCTAAGCGATTCACAAGAGCAGTTATTAAGGATTGAATACGGAATTTCTCCAGCTAGTGGGATATAGTTAGATGATTTTGCAATCCTGCCCGATTTAAGGATATATTTGGTTATGTCAGATCTTATTGATGCGGGAATTGAACTGAATTCTTCAGAAGTCACTTCACACCAGTAGCTATCTAAAGATTGAGTTCCGTTTGTAAATTGTGAACCTATAAGAGAAATTTCTTGAGTAATATTAACGAAATTGTTTCTTGTCTCATCATCAAGATCAATACCTGATCTTTCAAAATCTTTAGCAAGATAATCTCCGACCTTAATTTCTTCTTCTGTGAGAGATTTCACAACTTCAGGGTCGTTTAAGACCGTTACTAAATTGTGATAAAGTTCAACATTCGTATTTAGTTGGTTCATAAACTCGAACATAAACTCATGTGTCTGTTGCGCGGCCTGAACCCACTTCCCACTTGGATGGGCAACTCGAATAAATTCTGCAACATCTATGACTCGACATAGAGTGTCACTAAGCTGGTCTATTCTTTTCACAAATAGAATTTTTTCATCTAAAGTAGCCATTTGATTTGATGATGTCATAATGGCGACAAGTTTTTTGGCAGTATCTAATGAAGTAATTGAAAACTGAATGAGTCCTTGAGGAGAGTTTAAATACAGATTACGGAAAAGTCCACAATTCGGCAGAGTTAAGAAATATTCACCAAAACTATTAGGTTTCTTTAAAGACTTTCTAGTAAAATCATTAAAGAACTTTCGATCGTCAAATACTCGTCTTAGAGTGGTATAATTATCATTTGTGGAGGAAGATATCGATCTTAATTGAAAATTAGATACATGACCAATTCGCCTAGAAACTAAATATTTCAAGGTGATTTGCGGCACATAATCAGTAAGTTTAGCTTCCCTTAGAGCGCGAGATGCAACCTTAGATAACATGTTTTCAAACGTTTGTTTTAGAAGGAAGAACCACTACAGAAGAATAAAAAGTAGCTTAGTCCAAAATGTCTTGAACACCGTCTGGATGTTGATCATCATCAAAGATACCAGCTATGCAGGATTTGCACCCATTTAGGTGCAGGCAAATTAGTTATTTTTGAAATGGATGGGCACGAAAGGAACGAGAGTTTTTTTTTTTCGGTCTCGCGGTGTTACCCTGCGAGCTAAGGGGGCTCGTAAGTTGCGAAAAAGAGCCCCCCCCCAGTCATATAACAACCTGAGAATATGACAGAAAGAATGTGAGTAGACCTGAAGTGACCTTTTCATTGCATTCCAATTTATTACAGATGTATAGTAGCTAGCTTGAAATATCAACTTACATAAAACAAAAAATGTTGTATCAAAATATAAAATTCAATCTTTTGACTAAGCTCCCCATTCCCCTTCGATTTGGTTGTGTGTAGCTGAAGTGATTCCGTTGTCACTAAATGACCGCGTATCACGAAAGTAGTTCAGCGAGCAGTTTCAGAACTTTCAGCCTACGAGAAAAGCGAACTACGTCACGGAGTGAATTTCAGGTGCTTCTTTCTCCCATTGAAAGTTGACAGTGTGTCGCATTTTGTCCATTCAGTAGATAAAAAGAGAAGCAAAATTGTACCTTCTACTTTCTGTACTTATCATTAATCTTTATTTTAGATCCTAGTTTCAGTTGACAGCCTAAGTTCTCAAATCGTCTGCTTTATATTTGAAGCAAGCAAGCCAGTGATAATTGTCATTGATCTTTATTACTGAAATGATTAATCGTTCGTATCAGAACGAAATCAATGGACCTCGACAAGAAACCGGTGACACTTCTCCTATAAGAGCCAAAACTTCATTAAATCAATCAAATGACACAACTCATGTCAATACTGTTACAACAAATACGTCGCAATTACGTAAGAGGAATGCAACTGATTATAAGTTTGGTACTAGAATAGGTGAAGGTTCTTATTCGACGGTGTTTTCTGCTTTGGACTTACATAATAATAAGACATATGCCATAAAGGTACTTTCAAAGAGTCATATAGTGAAAGAAGGTAAAATAAAATACGTCAATATAGAAAAAACTACTTTACATCGTCTTGGTCAACAGCATCCAGGGATAGTCCAGCTTTATTACACTTTCCAAGATGAGTCTTCGTTATTCTTTGTGCTTGATTTTGCTGAATACGGAGAACTTTTATCAATAATTAGAAAATTTGGATCTCTTTCTGAACCAGTACTGAAATTTTATATGTGTCAAATTATAGATGCAGTTGATTTTATTCATCTGAAGGGGATAATTCATAGAGACTTAAAACCAGAAAATATCTTAGTAGGATATGATTTCAATTTGAAAATTACTGATTTTGGAGCGGCTAAGTTATTGGATAATGGCGATCTCACAAGTAGTTTGGGGGAACGTATAGATTACGGAACTGTCAAAGTTGGAGATAGAGATGTAACAGACGCGGAGATTTCTAATTCGAATTCCAATAACTCACGCAAAGGTTCATTTGTGGGGACAGCAGAGTATGTTTCTCCAGAATTACTTAAATATAATACTTGTGGTTATGAATCCGACATATGGGCCATCGGCTGTATTCTCTATCAATTCTTCCATGGTAGCCCTCCATTTAAAGGTTCTACTGAATACATCACTTTTGAGAAGATCATCAATGTCGATTACAACTATCCGTTTTGGTTACCACCGCCAGTTACTTCTATCATTGACGATATCTTGCAACAAGATCCCCAAAGTAGACCTTCACTTGGGCAAATAATGGCCCTGCTGTGGTTTAAAGATGTTAAATGGGACGACAAGAACTATATTTGGGGTCGCAAGGTTCCAAGATTCGAACCATACGTTCCAAAATCAAACATTTCAGCCAACTACGTTCCAACTTTGAAGAATGGATCGAATAGAAATATTAACAAATCTAATTCCTATCAACAGTTGCATACTCAGATCTACAAATCTGATTTGTTTGTCCCAGTGGCGGGTAAAACAACATTCCAAACTGCAAAGTTAAGACCTTCTCCAATGCAACTGAACGCATCACAACAAACTCAACAAACACTGCAACCCCAAAACTCTCAAGTACAGTCTCAGCAAGTACCACATAATAAACCAAATTTGCAGATGAATGCGAGTACCAACTTGCCATCCCCACAGATTCAACAATCACCTCAGCTTATTTACAAACCCCAATCTCCTCGAGCTGAGGTGCTGAAGACGAAAAAACCCCAATATACAAATTTAAGAACGAACACTTCCTTTGGAATAAGAGGAAATACTCCAACTTTCTCCACTCTTGGAGCATTTTCATCGCCAGCAAACGCAGCAGCTTATGCTGCGACAGGAAGGAGTCCCAGATCACAAGAAGTGCCTCAAATGAATTCACAATCCTTTCCTCTGGAAGTCCCACAAACCAACATGGCACAGAGTCAGCAACAGCAGCAAATGCAATACCTGCAGCTGAAAACAACTGTTGTTCCGTCAGTTCGCCAAACTACAACCAAGCAACGCAACATTACTGGGTCATCACCAACTAAATCGTCCCCTGTATCAACTTCTGCTCCTAAGACTACTACACCAACACCACCATCAACTACTTCCAATAAAACTTTACCACCAATTCCCCATAGTATCACACTTCTGGAAATATCAGGTCTCCTAGAAGAGAATGAAAAAATCCTCAAAATGGATGTCGTCAGTAAGCTGCATCTTAAGCACCAATTACTTAACAGAAGTCCTAATGTACAGTTGGATGATGCTATTATTGATTCCCTTATAAAAGAACATCTGTTCAGGCTCAATCGTACTTCGATTCCCGTGGTAACCGTTGTTACGAATATGGCAAGGGTATTTTTCATCGATGCCAGTCTCAATGTGATGTTAATTGATCTCAAGTCAAATCAAGGTAGTGATTATCTGATGTACGATTACGAATTTGAAAATGAAGAAGATGAAGGATCTTCCGTGGATGGATTAGAAGGATATTTGATAATCGAAT
Organism: Chernovozyma sophiae-reginae; assembly: GCA_030564725.1. Classification (NCBI taxonomy): domain Eukaryota; kingdom Fungi; phylum Ascomycota; class Pichiomycetes; order Serinales; family Debaryomycetaceae; genus Chernovozyma; species Chernovozyma sophiae-reginae. Next base: position 10,930 of record JAKTYG010000148.1, read on the forward strand.
TAATTAAAGAAGGAGGAGATTTGATATTTTTGAAAAGAATAACTGAAATGGACAAGCTATCGTTAACTCAGAATGTTAAAGTAGTGAAAAAAAATGGAGCAGAGATAAAACTTGGACAGAATTATGGGTGGATCAGTTGTTTGTTATTAGCAAAGGAAATGATTTCCAGAGATAGTTCAGTCAAGAATGGGAATGGAACTCCCAGCTCAAGTTCTTCTACAAGTGGATCGGCGAATGTGAATTCTAACAATAAGACAATGGCAGACAAAAAGACTAAAACAAAAAATCCAAAGAAAAAATTGAACGTTGCTTCACCAACAGAAAAGCCAATAAGTAAATTTGCATATGCAGCAGCTGCTGCAGTTCATAAATAGAGTAGCATAGAGACAAAAGTTGCCTAAAAGTGGAAACTAAATATAAAATCGAAATTAAAATGAAAAGTAAAATAATCATTAGAAACATTAGATGAACTATATACAATTATATATGGAAAGTTGCAAACCCTATGCGAGTATCGATGTATGGAAGAAAGAATGAAACAAAAGCTTATTCTGATGAAAAACAATGGATAATAGGAAAAGACACACTTATCAGTAAACCTGCGGTGAACATATGTACATCAATAGTTCTTGCTTAACTTGACAAATTCAGCTTTCCAATCCTTGTATGAGCATTTGTCATTCAAGATATCAATTGTCAGACTACGCACAATGTGTTCAACTTCATCTTGATTCTTGGACCAGTCTCGTATTTGGTCACTTTTTGCAAATTGATCTTGTATTTGTTGATTATGAGTTCTTAAAGCATAAGGATCAAGTCTTAGATCAAACTCCTCGCTCTGGATTTCTGCTCTGGTCAATTGAGTTTTCTGGTGAAGTTGGACGGCATACTCTGAACAATAATCTATTATTTTGGATCTTGCAACCCATTGAGGTACTATTTTGTCTTTGAAATACTGATCACAAGAGCTTGACGAATTTAAGTGTTCTCGGACTGTATCATCAGTGGCAAATCTTGATAACCGTAAGAATGCATTGAGTCTAGTTGGAGATTCACAGTTTTCTGGAGAAAGTAGCAAATCAAGGCCCCCAGGAACAAGTTTTATCTTGGTATCAGGATTTCTTGTAGAACTAAACATTTATGATACCCAATTTCAGAATCTATTGGTATGTATAAGTTTTAAACGTGGTCAAGATCCTCAGAACATTGTCTTTTGTTTCTTCTTATCCTTTGAATCTCATCCAATTCAAGGACTCGTAGTTACCACGTGATATTAATCATGTGCGTTTCTGCCAACTTACATTTCAAATTTTTAATATTTCGTCTCTCCATCAAGAACATTTATGTTCAGTCTCCATTCTTTTCCTTTTAATTCCACACTTCGATAATGTCTGAATACTGCTTTGCTGTAGCTATTGAGCATTTATTTGATTTGCTCAAGCAAAATATCCAGCGAGCTCAGACCAAGTTGCTGAAAACTTCCAATAATGGACCGGATGCAAACCAGTCTAATTTGACATTGTCATCCTCAAATATTGCCGCTACAATCCAATATCAGAGAATAATCAATGATCTTAATCACATATTGACATTTGTCACAACCGCTTCTGTAGACCATTATCGTTCATCAGACTCTACTTGTATTCAGGATATAATACTTGGACCCTTTGATCCTTCGTCGATCAAGCATTCAACTGAAGCAATATTGGATAACCCTTCATTGAATAGTTGCCTCAATCGAGATAATGATTTAGGGACCCAATTATATAAATTATTACTAGAAGGTACTATTGAAAATATTGGACTCAAGTTTCTTGCTGGCTATCTTGATTTCATCAGTAAGGAGCTTAACTTGAGTCATTGTGAATCAGTTATTGAATCTTTCACTCAATCATTAAATGATACAAATGTTAATTTTGGTATCGCGAATACTTCTCAATCAGATTGGCTGCAAGTTTATGAACAATTTTCAAATTATCTTAAAAACTTGACTCTGGTTCTTGAACTCACTACTAGAGCATCAACTTCCAACACTAATCATGAAGTGAGCAGATTAAGAGAATTAGGAAATAATTTAATGATTAATAAATCATACCCACAAGCTATTCAAGTGTATTCAAATGCAATAAACTTGGCTAAATCTTTTATTGAAGCTATTGTATATTTACCTCAGTTATACACCAATAGGGCAATTGCTTATATTGGGCTTAATTGTTTCCCTGAAGCAATCGATGATCTTAATGTTGCAATTTTTCAAGATCCAAGGTTCACTTCAGGTTGGACTCAATTAGGGTATTGCCATCTATATATGGGAAATTCTTTATTATCTCTTAAATGTTACTTGCAAGCTTTGAAGACTTATACTGGAATCGATTTACCGTTTGACAATGAACTTAGAGAAGAAACAATTCAAGCAACAATGCCCCAATTTGTGCAAAGAATAATTCAATCGGTGTTTCTTTGCGAGAAAAGAGCAAGACAACAACAAGCTCCAATCAATGAAATTACTCAAGTTGTTGATGAATTTAAACAAATTATTGATAAATTGAAAGAAATAGCTTCTGAGGATGATAAATCTTATTTTGAATATGGATATACTTTTCCCGTTGATAATACATTCAGGGCAATTGTGGAGAGAGCCAATAGAAGTAATTCAACGATATTGAATCCTGACACTTCTCAAGATTTACATACTACTACTAGTATAGAAGCTACAGCTGTCCCATTAACATTTGAAACTATGATACCAAGGAATAGAGATAGGAATACCCCAGCAGGAGAACTCAATAGAGAAAATCCTATCCGAAACATATTTAATGATTTTGGCAATTTGTTCGATACCGTTAATTCTCAAAATAGGGGACAACCAGTTGCAGTGGTAACAAATGTTGGTCTTGATCCGAGTGCAAATGATAGACGAGGAACTGAACCAAATACCGGACTGAGCTTGGTCCCTTCTGCTGCTCTTCCAATTGTAGGAAACGCTCCAAGAACCACAACGGATGCTTTATCCAGCACAGCAAATCGTGCAACCAATAGTAACATAAATAACTTCACAGTTACAGCTGCAAATAGAGCTGCCACTGCCACTGCCACTGCTGGTACCACTGCCACTGCCACCAATCCGGCTCCAGTTCCAACTGTTACAACTATAAGAAGACCGGGCTCGACCATTACAACTATCAACAATGGATCTGGAACTCCAACTACCATCAGAACTACTTACAGACCTAATGCACAACCAGTGGCACCTCCAGCTAATAATTCTGGAAATCAAAACGTGAATGGTAATACGAATGTGGTGAGTAATGTGTTAAGAGATATTTTGCCCGAATACATGGCTGGTAGCCTCGGTGATATAATTACACAAACCATTGGAAATGGAGCTAGAATGGTGTTAAACGCTCAAGCTCAACAGCACCAAGAGCTTCCTGCAAATGGTCAAAGTGGCCAATCTACAGCTCGTTCAAATGATCAATCTCGATTAGCAAATTCAGACCGTGAACAACTGGAGGATTCAGAAATGCCCCAAGTTGATTTGGATTGAATACAACTATATATAAAATGCATATAAATACCATCATAACTACTGAACGAGAGCTCCTTACAGATCTGTAAACTTTTAGTACGTTTTTAAGTCCTTTATATGCTCTTCTTTCGTTGATTTATCAAGACCAATTCGTCTCAGCCTTATCCACTTGACAGCCAAACGGTCTGTTTGAAAGCGCAGATACCCGCGTGCGACATCTTCTGCTCCAGCACTTCACTACTGTCCTGTATATACCCCATTTTTCTGCCCGTTTAGATCTATTGGAGCTGGTAAATTGGTTATCATTGAGATTGTATTCCGTTTCTTAAGTATTGCCACTGGTACTCTACAAGAAACTACAAAATACATCAACACATAAAGAAATCAGCTAGCTATGTCGGGACTAGAACAATCACTTTTTCAATTAAAGTTTACCGCAAAACAATTAAATAGGCAAGCATCAAAGGCAGCCAAGGAAGAACTTCAAGAGAAGGCAAAGACAAAGAAGGCTATGACTCAAGGCAACAATGATATTGCCCAACTATACGCACAAAATGCCATTAGAAAAGCAAATGAAAGAGTTAATCTTTTACGGTTAGCTAGTAGAATAGACGCGGTAGCCTCAAGAGTACAAACGGCAGTGACAATGAGGTCAGTTACTGGTAATATGACTCAAGTGATAAGAGGAATGGATAAAGCACTTCAAACTATGAACCTTGAAAGAATATCGCTTGTGATGGAAAAATTTGAAACCCAATTTGAAGATTTGGATGCTCTGACTAACTATTACGAAAGTGCTACCAACAATGTAAGTGCACTTACAACTCCACAAGAAGATGTTGATGAACTTATGAATCAATTGGCAGATGAAGCAGGAATAGAAATGAAGCAAGGATTGAATGCAACTAATGTGGATATTGCAACTCCTCAAGTAACTGTTACGGAGGAAAAAGAAGACAAGTTGGCAGAAAGATTAAAGGCTCTTCGTAGTTGAGGGTGAAGCAATGGGATAACCTATTGAGTTACTTTCCAATCGGTGTACAAGTCAGTGGGCAAGTCAGTGGGAAGTCAGGGGCAATTCAGTGGGCAATTCAGTGAGCAAGTCAATAGACCAATGGGCATACTAATCAGTTTATGGTAGTGGTTGGTGAATAGATGGATCCTAATCTGTTGCATAGAGTCCTTTGTTCACTTACTAGAGGTGGCATGTCATCAACTTTCCCATCAGCTTGTCCAGATACTTTGTGAGTTTTTCAGTTCAAGGGACATCTCGCTTCGACACAGGTTGTTGGGAGCTTTTACTTCAAACATGGTTTCCGATTCAAGATTTGGATCCGATTGAATAATTCAAATTGGGCTTCATGCAACTGGCAAATAATTAGCTTTTGTCGAAACTCTGAACTATACTGCATAAGCTCTTATGTTTAGTAAGTACGCATTTGGAAATCATCAATAGTAATGGCAGAGAATACAGGTGCAACATGTAAGCTTCTAAAGCTTGACGTTTACCAAACCTTCAACTATTTATAATACTTAGAATGTAAACAATAAATATTGTTCTAGAGATCAAGTGATTGTGCAGCAGCTATCTAAATTTAGTGAAGTTAAGTGGTTTGGTTTGTGTGGTGATCCAGTAACAATTTGTGCGAATGAGGAAATTCAGACATTTATTCCCCAAGTTGGTGAATGTGGAAATTTCAGCCAAACCATTCCAGTATCACTCTCGCTGAACGTTCTACCAAATTTCTTTTTATTGATATATATTTTAACTTATAATCTAATAAGACATCGAGATTCAATCTCTTATGTACAATCAGACAGAACATATTTGTGCCAAAAGTTCCCCAGCATGGCTATTCTCGTCTTGGTTGTTATCGAATCTTAAGACTTGGAGAAGTATTTTTAAATGCATATCCTTTGTGACAGCAACAAGTTTAGCGCGCATTCCTGCATCCACTTGAGGCTTCTACTAGACAGCCATATATGGGTGAATCAGGATTTCACCAATGAGGAAGAGTTCATGATATAGAACTGTTGCCGTGCGACAAGCACCACTGTTAATGTTTGTACCGAACGGCGGTCAATTAGAGCCATATATCGAGTCATACAGCAAGCCTCAGATACAAGAATAAGATTCGTGCCGAAGTTTCATATGATTTATAAATAGAATTCTTTGATCCAGAGGATGAAAACTAATTAGAGGCTGAATGCGCCAAGAAATCTATACCTTACAATAAAGCAAACTGCAATTTTTTTACGATACTCAAGGAGGCTAACAAGTTGATGCAGAAAGTTCACTAGGAGAGGAGAAAACTATCATCGCCAGAAGTAAGACTCCTTGAACTTTTACTCCAAGTTTTTGTTTCTGATACAAGCTAATATAAAGTTTCATTTGCATCACATACTAATAAAAGTGTAGGTTCCAAGGTTAAAACAAAGTGACCAGATTTGGAGTCAACGTCGTTCAATTGTCAACTTTCAATCTGTTCCACTTCTAAATCTAATCACCATTTCGATTGATGAGAAAAAAAAAAAAAAAAAACTTCTTGCATAAACTGAGCCGCACCAGTCACAGCGTGTTGCATATCGGACATTTATATATTCCTTGGCACGCCAAGCATTTTGACATATTCGTAAGTGACAAATGTTCAATTATGTCAATTCAGATGTGTCAGGAATCAGGAGAAAATGAGCCGAGTTACAAAATTCAGGGAGTTTAGAGAAGTACTTACAATAATTCAACTCAGAAGCGATCATAGTAATATTAAAGCAAAATTAAGTAGCTTGTTTTAAATAGAAATAATAGACTTGTAAATGCGATAGAGTAAATGGTAATTCATAAGTGCAAAGAAAGGAAACTCACAGAGCTCTTCTGATTGCAGCTCATTTAATTGTTCAATTTGCTTTTGTTCTTTTCAATACTTTGATCTTTCTTCTTCTAGCATTAATAAACCAGTTCGAAAGTTGTTGTTGATTCAAACCTGTTTGAACCATCAATTGATTCTTCTCAAAAGAATTGGGGTATGGGTGGTTAAGATGCTCATTCAACCATTTAAGTAAAACATATGTAGTTTCCTTGGGAAGATTATTCCTGGTCTTACGATTCGGACTAGTTGACGTAGAATGTTGTATTGGTGATTGCGGCCTTGGTGGTTCTTGTACTGAAGCTTGCACCGGTGTCTGAACTCCATGAGATTTTAGCGATTGATTTTCGAGTTGTAGTAATCGTTGAGGAGTTGCAGGTGGTTGAGATCCACTAATATGACCAAGTTGTTGTGAAGAATGTGAAACTGAGTCTATAGGATTATGTAAACTTACGGGTGGTTGAATCATCCTTTGATAATGTGATGATAAATGTGAAGCAATTGAATCTAGAGGAGATTTTTGATGGTTTAATGGCGGAGATTGTCCATGTTTAGAAGATGGTGAAGTAGATCCAAGTGGAGGTAAAATAGGTGCTCTATAGATAGGACTTGCTCTACTTAAATGATAATTTCTTTGTTCTTGAGGTGGGTATACTGGAGCTGCAGACGGAACATCATACAAGATATCAGATATAGAAGGAAGAGAAACGTTGGAAAATCTTGGAGGTCCTACTGGATGAACTAATTGATTAACGTTCATTATTAAGATTATACACAAGTGGCAATTCAACAAGAAGAATCAAAAATTTTTGGGAAAGTTACCTTCAATATATATTCGCCGCAACATTTTAATTCTTGTGCATATTCTTACCAAAGATCTCAGTCAGGCAGCTGCATCCAAGAAATCTCAAAATTTTCATATTTCTTGACATTGAGTCTTTATTTGGGTAGAAGCATTTTCACCACTACTTCGATCATTACTTGAAGCATATTTTTTTTCTTTCTTTTTTCTTTTACTCTGTACGAAAGATTTTGCTTTACATAATCTATCCTCATAAGAAGTATTTAATTTAACCTTTTCAATCAAATGGTCTGTTGAATGTTCCATAAGTACTATTCTTTACAAGATGACAGAACTCAAATGTGACAGTTCTGTCACTTGAAAGCTGCCAAGACTTTTTTCTCAATTTTTGGTTGCGAGCACTCCTAAAGGTGATACATTTGACATAGTTGATGCGGCGCTTTATGATTTTTATATGTCACTGCTTGCTTTTCGCTGTATCAGGGTAGCCTATTATGGACAAAAATTATTTTTCGTATTCTGGGGATTCTTATTTTATCACTCACGTCAAAAAAAAATGTGTTACTCGATTAGTTTATACATCGTTTTCTTCCTTGAATTATATTTTGGATGCGTGTGGTTTAATTTCGGTCAAATGAGAACTAAAGAAATAAATCTGGTATTCAGAACCTCTAACACTTGAACATTCCTTTTCCCCTATCAAGACTATGACATGTCTGGAACGTTTAATGTAAGGATTATCTCTTTGGTAGAATAAGAGAATGGACATGGTGAGCTGATCGCTTCTCCCAGCGGCTCTAGCACGAACAAATGGCAATAATAAAAAAAAGGTCTAAAAGTTCACTGCCATCAACTCGAAGTGTTCACTACGATTCGTCAGTTATATCCTAAAATTAGCGAGTATTGATCGCAAATCGTGTCGTCCCTCGCTCAACACTTCTCTATACCGGAGACTTATATGCCGTACACTTAGCTCAGTTTGATTTAGGGTAGGTCAGAATACACTAAAAAGTAGTTAAAATTGATGTTTATATTCATCTGGTTCATGATAGTTGATTAGCGGCAGACTCTGGATATTGTATGGCATAATTAAGGTGAAATGTTACTAATATTTGAACGGATATATTTAGTTGGTAAGAACAACTTTCATGCAGGAATTAAATCATCACGCTGTGTCTAAAATGGCCAACTAGCAAAAGGACCACAAATTCCATGCCAAGCTTGTAGCACCTGACCGCAGCATATTACTCATCTACATCGGCTTCCGATCCAAGCGAACTGACCCAATATACTGGTCCTCCACGAGGGCCAATTATTCAGAGCCCATTTCGTTGAGCTGATGGTTTTTAACTACAGTTTAATCTTTATTCACATTATAAGTGTATAATAACTGTTTCCACCTACAGAGAGATGTACGTTTTGTTCCAAGCAGTGATCCTGTATATGAGAGGACCTCGAATTGTTGTTCTAGGGAAGACTTACACAGATAACAGAGCTAGCGAAGTCACCTCTAGATATGGACATATAATGTTATTCCCTCATATTCCCCTTGTGTCTAACGTTTAAATATCCATTTGCATTTCACTCTGTAACAACATATCTCTTTTAGTGTTACTAGTCGTGGGTCCATTCTTGCAATCCGCTCTGGTACATTTCTGAAATGCTCGTAACTTCTCAACCTACCAGTACAATAATCTTGGCAGGTTATTTTTCATAGCCAAAACGTTCCATACTATATGTCAAGACAACTGCACTATGAGTGACCGTCAGATATTGGTGCATGTTCCCAAGTTACGGGGAATTCATCCCAAATATTAATCGAAATCACTTGGCCAATTGGGTTTAGAATCTTTGGGTGAATCTTATTCTCTCTTGCTCCATCGTTGAAATCTCCTACTTCTGATTTCAGATTGCATTTACCGTAGGATATTTTTAGTGAGTTTCTCTAATCAGGTGATATTATAACATATTAGACGACGACTTTCCCCTTTTCAGACTCACAATTCCAGCTGGAAATCAAGTCAAAAGAATTAGAATTACCTCGATCTGACCACCAGTATGAATTGTCATCTTGATTGTATTATTAATTCGAGTCAAATCTTATGTTATTCCATCTGAGGTTATGAATTAGTACCAGTTTATTATCAGTTTATTGATAAGTCATCACGTACTCAGGTACCGAGATAAAGAATGGTAATGACTTAATACTTTTTGGAATTCGATTTATAATTCCCATCAAGTCTTGAGAACAGTCATTCCCTCTATAAAGTGTTGTTTAAGATTTCTTCAAACGACCGTTTATCATATTTGATATATTTCGATTTATTCTTAGTGAACTCAGAATTTGCATACTTATCATAAAGCTTGAAATAGGTATTCATAATAAGTTTCTTAATCTCATTGGTCAAATATGCTCTAAGACTTTGATCGGTGATATTGAAATGTTTGTAATTATTAACTGCATCGTCAAATGATTCATTAAATGTCTTAAACAATTCCTTAATTTGCTCCTTCTCTTTACTATTTATACCTGACGTTGAACCCGCTGCTGCTGCTGTTGCAGTAATAGCGGTCATATCTCTGATGATAATATAAGATGCATAATTCCAATCATCTAAAAACAAGACTAGGAATCTCTTTTTCAATTTATTTAATCTTTCTAAACCTATTGGACCCAAAATCTTATAAAGCTCTTATGATCGGTTGATGATTTGTTCAATAAGTGTGAGGTTTGTAATAAGAAAATAACCTTGAACCGATTTCTTAGGAATCTTCAATTCTCCTTGTTTAGCAACAATCTCTAAATTGATCAATATCGAATCAATACAATCACTGAAATAGCACGATAAAAGAAAATTAGGATCATGTTCATCTTGAATATCACTACTAGGGAGAACACTGCTAAACACAGCTATGGATCTTGGTTTTGCAGTTTGCATCCACCAAGATCCGATTCTCATATCTGTGATTATTTCTAGACATGATTCCCTGAAATCCAGAATCTTTCGAACTCTTGACATTAGCTCTACTGTAACTTCCAGAACTCCATTATCATTAGGCAATTTATCAATAGCAATGACCCTTTGCTCAATATATCTTAAAAGATCTTTAAAAATAGTTTGACAAAGACTTTTCAAATTTGAATGGCTGGTTAAGAAAGGCTTGAACTTAGTATGAATTCCTGTAGAAGATATTAATCTATAAATCACTTTTTCGACATCTCGTACACATAGCACAGTTTCAAGCGCTAATAAACCATCAGTACTCATGTTAGATTCAACATATTTTATTATTATATTAATTTGATTGGAATATTTTTCATTCAATAAAGGAGCAAATATTTCGAAAAGAAAAGCGTTATCGTCAATCTTTGAATTCAAATTTTCATTTATGTCATAGAGTTGTTCAGCTTCCAATTGCATCATTCCCCCTACAATTATTGAATATGAATTTATTCCATTGGATCCCTTTTCATAAGGAATTTTTGAATTTGTTTTCGAAACCATTGCATTAATTGAGTCAATTGAAGCCAAAGATTCAAAAAGGTATCTTGATCTTGCCTTTATATAAATGTCATGGACACTATTATCATCAGGATTCAATTCATGGAAATAATCAAATATGTTAGCCACATTTTTTATGTTAGATGAAGACATTACCACTGGTAATGGTATAGGAATAGGAGCACTTCCTCTTTGTTCCTTCTGTTTTTGAATTTGATCACTTTGTTTAGAAACTTCGTCAACAAATTTTGTTAAATTCTGCCCAGCAGATTCTTTCTCAATTAGCTTTTTAAAATAAGTGATCAACCCAAATTCAGATTTTTCTATGGAGTTTTGAAAATGTATAAGGATTCCTTTGAATTGGCTAACATTATCTTTCATTTCTTTTAATAATTTCTTCGACAGAATTAAAGTTGTCATATATTTCTTGAGCCCTACCAGATCAATAGGGACGTTAAGGATCGATTCGTTAGAGGCAGCAGTCGAAGCATATTTCTGAACATCTGAAACTAGCTTCAATCCAGAATCAATTTCATGTTGTGAATCATTTAAGCTATTAACTTGTATTAAAACTGGTTTAATCTTTCTCGAAGCAGTGTCGGCTTTGGTTGATATGCGGTTAAGAGACTTAGAAATTGAATTGAAAAGTTCTTTGGATTTGGTTAGATTTTGTGTTAGCACTGCCACATCTGCTTCATCTATGTCCACATTGAACGGCATTCTGGTTTAGAAGAATATGAAGTTGCAGAGAACTCGTCAAACAATCGATAAACAGAATGTCTTGTATTTGTTGAAGTCAACACAAAATTGTTTTGATAGTTGAGCTTGTCTATCACGTGCGCGATCACGATCTCCAACTGCTTAATGGTAAGAGTACATTGGGCAGTAAAGATGCTAAAAACCTCTTCCAGTGTCTTCTTGTTTTTTTTTTGTTTTTTTTTGTGCATTCAGTCAAGATAGAGTCGTCATCTGTTTGCTACTTCGTACATCCCTGAAGCTATTGGTGGGAGACATTTGTCGATTTGGGCTTGTACTTTTGTAAAGGAAATGGAACCAACTGATGAGGTTGAAGACCTAATTAACAAGCTCGAAGCTTTATCGTTGAAAAAGGGCAAAGGAAGAGCTACTAAGTATACAACCAACATCGATGGAGATTTAATAACATCTTGGAAATTTAATGAATATGAATATGGTGTAGAATCAGTAAAATTTCCCATTAATGCTAGGGGTTTATTCACTCTTGGTAACAAGATTATTGTTAGAGGTTATGATAAATTTTTCAATGTTGGAGAAACTGCAAATACAGATGTTGAACAATTAGAAATGAACACTATTGGACCATACGATGTTACCTTAAAAGAGAATGGATGTATCATTCTCATTTCAGGGTTACCTAATGGAAAAATCGTAGTAACTTCAAAACATCTGTTGGGAGAACGTAGTGGGCTTTCCAAGAATCACGCTTCTAAAGGAAAGAATGAGCTCATACATCAAATAGAAACGAGAACAAACCATAAAATAGAAGAGTTAGCCAGTTTTCTTTACGATAATAATTTAACTGCAGTGGCTGAATTATGTGACGATTCTTTTGAAGAACATGTTCTTCCTTATGAGAAGGAAGAATCAGGACTCTATTTACATGGGTTAAACTATAACACCATTGAATTTAAAACTTATCCTATAGATGAAGTGGATCGTTTGGCTGATAAATGGGGATTTCATAAAGTTAGGCATCTCCAAATTGAAGATTTCAATCAGCTTACCGAATTTTTCGATAAATGTGCAAAGACGGGGACTTACGATGGTATTGAAGTTGAAGGATTCGTTATACGATGCAAGAATAAAGTACGAAATGATGATTTCTTCTTTAAGTATAAATTTGAACAACCTTATTTATTGTATCGACAATTGAGAGAAATAACTAAAGCATATATTAATGGGAAACCCATTGGGAACGTCAAGTATGAAATTAAGAAGAATAGATTCGTATGTTACAAATATCTTGACTTTGTTGCAAAGCTTTTCAAAGAGCAACCACAATTATTAGAGGATTTTAAAAATGGCCACAAGATAATTAAAGTAAGAGAAATGTTTTTCGATGATTTTGGGGTTAGAGGTATAGATTTAGTTGAACTTTGTCGACTAGATTCAACTGTTGAAGTTCCAATTATTGGATTCAAATACGTATTAATTCCCATTGCTACTATAGGATGCGGTAAAACCACTACGTTTAAAACATTAGTGAATTTGTTTCCAGATACTTGGGGACACGTTCAGAATGATGATATTGATAAGAAGAAATCTAAATTCAATTTAATTGATAGTTGTTTAAATAACTTGGCAGATGATAAGGAAGTGGTGTGCTGCGATAGAAATAATCATATGTTTTCCGAAAGAAGGGACTTACTTACAAATTTTAACAAAGTGAAAAGTTGGTTTTTGGTTAATGATATTGATTTAAGATATATTTGTTGCAATTTCGTTCTTCCAGATCAAGAACAATTGTGGGATATTACTTATAAGAGAGTTATCGATAGAGGAGATAACCATCAATCAATTGATGCTTCTGATAATGAAATAGCGGCAAAAATTATGAAAGGATTTCTTCACAGATATCAAGCTATAGATTTAGAAAAGAAGCCAGATAATCAATTTGATTTAGTAATTGATTTGGAAGTGAACAACAATGACTCTTCACTTGCCAATGCCAAAAAGATTGTCAAGACTCTCCATGAGAAGTATCCTGAGACCATTCCAAGGATACCAACAGATGAAGAATTTCAGCAAGCATTTCAAAAGGCTCTTGATTACAAACCAACATTTAGAAAATTGATGAGCAAACCAAAGAAGGAAAAGGTTAAAAGTGCATCATCAGATTCGAAGGTCAAATGTTCATATTTTGGAATTCATATTCAAGATAGACAATTATTAATTGGGGAGATTGATAATATTATTGATAATCTACTTAATCATGATTCAACATGGGAAGAAATTAAATCAAAAAATAGAGTTCAAGAAGCATTTCACGTTACTTTAAGTCATTTCATGGATTCGAAGAAATCTGAACAAAAAAAATTGGCCTGGAAAAAACTTGAAGATATTTTTGGAATTCAACAACTTGATAAAACAAAATCATTCATCGAGCATCAATTAGATTTCTACACTGATGTTGAAATCGTTGCCTTGTTAATTGTAAAAGATAAGCTTGCCTGTCTTGAGGTGACACTTAACGGGACAAAAGATAAATCTTCAAATTCAATTGAAGGAGTGAAATCAACCAATACGTTCCCGCATATAACTTTAGGGACGGTATCACCCGAGATGAAGAATTTTCAATCTAACATTTATCTTGAACAATTTCATAATGAGTTCAGCGATAAATCTTTGGTTAATTACATCACTTCAGACCATTTAGAAATGAAGTATATTGAATTTGCAGAGCCTATACAAAAATTACATCAGCAATGCTTTGTTCATAAATAATAGATAACATGATCAAGAATATACATCAAATTATAAAAACCACTATTGTTGTAGAGGTTGATGAAGGCATGACTATCAGTTGAGTGATCATCAACGACTATGGATCAAACAATATGAAGTGAGTCTGAGAGGAACTCGTTCCAGGTTAAGAAGTATAAAAGGTGAGCATATATAGAGATCCAAATTGACAATAATTACTATATAGAGCAGTGGATACTTTATGAAATAGTTCAAATATTTAATCTATGCTTTGGTCTCTGTTCCGTTGTGTTTAACCATGTACTACTCTCTTTATTTATATACTGGTGAAAGACTTAGCGTACTATCCACGTGATGCAATATCAGCACTTCAGAATCTTGCCACTATCAGTCTACCACCATATTTGCGTCTATGGAATCAATGAACCTGGCATTGTCAAATCATTTCTACTCCCTATCTTTGCCAAATAGATCAAGAAACGATCACGACTCATCAATTGATGCTAAAAGTAAGTATTCGTAGATTTACAATGGCTGTCACTCGTTCTAAAATTACTCCAAATGAAGTAAAAATTCCAATCATTGCAAAGCAAATTGTCAAACCATCAGAAGAAAAAAAGTTGGTTAAAGCTAAAATTACCAAGATTAAAAAAGAAAAACCCAATGGGTCTAGTAAAGTAACCGTTATCGACAAGAAGAAAATTCAATTAAAGCAAACTTTAGAAGATAAATTGAATCATATAAATATTCCTTCTGATTTGGAATTACCCCAAGAATTCGTAGAATTTCATAATGAAAAATTCGTTGAAGGAGTAAAGCATATTTTGGATATAGATCCTACATTATACCCTGTAATAGTTTATAAGAATTTCCCACTTTATAAAAAGGATTCAGATACTATAAAGGTAGCTGATGAAAAAGATTTGATACATCAATATTGGACTTCGCTTGTATCAAGTATTATTAGTCAGCAAGTATCTGGAGCAGCAGCAAAGTCAATTGAAGCTAAGTATAAACTATTATTTGCTCCATTAGAACCTACTCCAGAATTAATATTAACTAAGACTCATGATGAACTTAGAAGTGCAGGATTATCAAATAAAAAAGTGGAATATGTTCAATGCCTAAGTGAAAGTTTCAGTGATAAATCAAATCCTCTATCAACTTTAGAATTTTACAAAACTCTGACTGATGAAGAAATCATAGAAGAATTAGTCAAATTAAAAGGTATAGGACCATGGTCAGCGAAAATGTTTCTAGTTTTTACACTTTGTAAATTAAATTCGTTTGCTCATGATGACCTTGGAGTTGCAAGAGGGGCATGGAATTATTTAAATAAAAGAAAACATTTATTAGACAAAGTTCAACAGGAAGTTAAACAAGATGAAATTTTACTAAAGCAATTGTCTAAAAGATCCAAATTTTCAGCCTCGAAGGGGAAAAGAGATTGGACCCCGTATCATGATGTTTATATAAAGCAATTGGGACAACTTTATGATCCATTTCAACTGATAATGATGTTAATATTATGGAGATTATCAAGTACCAACATAGATGTCTTACAAGGTACCACTAATAAGAATGAAAATTAATAAAATTTCAAATTTGTTTATCAATTTGATTGAATTACTTCCATTCTTATATTTCTTTTCTCCTCCGATTTCAATTTGAATTTGATCTTTCGTTAACCTTTGCCTTTCAATTTTTTCTAATTCTTTTTCAATTTCGTCAAATCCATAATTTAGATCATCCTTGAATAAGAAATTGATTTCAGTTCTTTTGAACCCTTGAGTTTCCAAATATTTTGAAAGTTTGTCAACATCCAAATATCGACTTTCAGTAGAGATTGATCCTACTCCTTTAGTACTTGGATTTGAATTTGAAATTCCATATTTCTTATTGTTCACATCATTAAATCTTGAATCTTCGTCATAATATTCATCTATTATATGCTTTGTATAAGGTTCCAAGTTATTTTCATCAGACATTTTATCGCCATAATCTTTGATTTTGGTTTTAAGTTTACCTTCTGATGACAATGAATCGACATATTTCAAAGCTTTGAAAGTTGAACTTGGCAGTGCCTCTTTTGAAATGCTTACGAAATAGTCATTTATATAAGATTTCTTTGATTTAATTACTACTGGAGGATTTGGTTGTGAATCAGTAGCCTTCGAAGATATACTAGAATTGATTCTTTCAGTTTCATAGTCAGAGTCAGAGTTAGACTCTGATGCCAATTGATATTGACTTCCGTGCTCGATTTTGGAATCCAGTTCAACTTCATTTTCCAATTCAAATTCATTTTCTAATTCAACTCCATTTGCCATTTCTTCTTCAACGCCAAACTTGGAGACTTGATTTTTGTTTGTATCTGATTTTGATGAAATAGGATGAGATTTTGCAACCGGCTTCCCTGGTTGGATCTCGATATTCCTGTGCAATTTCAGCACTTTATTGTTTCCTAATTGTTCATAATTAGACAATGAAGACTTAACAATTGAACCATCTTGAGAAAACACTGATGCTATCAAAATTAAGAACATGAGTATAGCGTGAATTGTTTTCATAGCAGAAACTTTAGCAATTTTCTTTTGTTGATAAGAAGCAAACTACAGATAAACATTTGGATGCAATTCCTTGTTGGTCAATTTAGTATTACCACATAATGTAAATCTTTTGTGGTTTAGCCTTCAGTCTGTGGAGTATCGCAACCATTTGAGTTATCGTTTTTTTCATTCAAACTTCGATCAAATCACGATCCTGTATGTAAATATGTATAAGATATGCGTTGCAACGGTGGGTGAACATCTTGGAGTTTATTTTAGGAGCCATACGTAGGTACGAGAATGAGTTACATAATTCCTTTAAGGAGCAGAAATTTGACAGTGTTCATTTGGAATTGTAAGTTTATTTAGGTATGATTCCATATTATTAATTAACCTATTGTAGTATGATTACAATAATTGAACTGAAAAATATCAATCTAGGCAGAAAAAAATAATGATAAATAATAATAATTGATAAAGTAGTGGAGGAGATTTCAGGTACCTGAATCTCTTAATTCCACCTGTACATCATTAATGCTGTCCAATAAGCATTGCCTCAGATCTGTCACCAATAGTGAGATTCAATATTGGCTGGGGAAGAAAAAAGACAAAATTATTTTTCTCAACTTTGCGCGCCATATCGCCCCAAGTCAAGGAAAGCATTCTAAAGCTTTACTTCCATCTGAAGGTAGCCAGACAGTTCAATACCAATTATACGGGAAATCAAATTCTCAATTGAAAAAAAAAAAAAAAAAGAAAACAAGCTTCCTCATGTCAACCTCAAAAGTACAACTAAACAAAAATTTCGGATATTCAGGGAAACCGAAAGAAAAAGTGTTTGCTGGCACTATGGAACTAAAATAATTTACATCAAATGAAGCATAGCTCCTCCATAGAATTAAGGGCCCGCAACCACTAACCGATTTTGAGTTCATGATGCGATGTTTGGTACACAACGTTAATATACCATACAAAGCCAAGAAAAGGGTACCACCGATTGTATAATGACGAAACATTAAGGATTCATGCGAAAGCTATAATTAAATTCGGTTATCTGAAATTGAGAGCAACATAAAAATGTGGTAGGGCAATCTAACAAACCAAGTTTGAACCGTAATTTTGATTTTTTTTTTTTCCCCCAGTAGCTAATTTCTATCCCCTTTCGATACTTCCATTACTGTTTTCTGACGCTAGCCATTTATTTTTTGCTTGTATGCCGCTAGATACTGTTCAAATAGTCGCCTTGATACCCATTTTTAGAATTTTTCCTTGTCACTTTGACGCGCATTATTTATTTAACTCTCAAGTCTAAAGACAGAGTGATCCTGTTAACTAGTTTAGAAGCAAAGTTAACATATAGTAACCTAAGATAGAATATTAAAGTAGCTGGTGTATAATGAGACGATTATTAACATTGTTGTCGGGGCTGATAACTCGCTTATTTGATCACCTCATGCTCATTTCACAGTTGCAATGTCAAAAATCGATCCTCTTCCTTTTTTTTTTTTTTTTTTTTTTTTTTGTTTTTCATAATTGGTAGATTCTTATTGAGCAATTTATCCCTTTGAATTCTCTATTTTGAATTATCAATAATCAAATGGTGTTT